>PVHY01001373.1:0-162291 GCA_004024945.1 Uropsilus gracilis | reverse complement strand
TAAGCTGAATACATTCGATGTCATTTCATGGCTCCCTTCTCATAAAATGAGGACCTACTCTTTCTGCAAATCAATTGCAACTTAAATAGTTGTTAAGAAAACAATAACTGTAGAAATAATTGAACAGGAAGGGCAAATGTGTGTTTTTTAAAGTCAGACTACTTGTGTTAGAACACAGGCTGTATAATTCATAATTGTCATTTTGTGCAAGTTCTCTGAGTCTTTTTCTGTGAAGTGGGGATACATCTAAAATTATGTTCAGGATCAAACAAGCTGATATATTTAATGAATATTAATCTTTCAGGGACATATCTAGGTGGGATAAACTTTTTATAATGTTTGGCAGTGGTGGCAGGAATAATGGTAGTTGTAGTGATGAAGGTAGAAATTGTACATGCACAGCAAACATATGCAGACTCAAATCCTTGCCCATCTGTGTACTAGCAGGAGCTTCTCAGCATTATGTAAATAACTCTGAATCTGTTTTGTCAGCTCTCTTTAAACTTACAAACTTAATGTCTATCGGTAATCTGGTGTTATTACAAGAAAAAACCCATGATAAATGTTTGGCATATAAATAACTACCACTAATACCATATTATCATCACCACTGTTATTATTATTATTAATGAGCCAGAATATGAAAAATAAAAAACTTTGTTATAAAGATTGGAGACTAAAGGCCGGGCGTGGTGGCGATGCCTGTAAGCCACAGCCTAGGAAGTCAAGACCAGGGCCAGGGATCACGGTTTGAGACCCGCTGGGGGCCATAGCAAGACCTAGTTCCAAAAAAATATGGCTAGTGCCTGTAATCCCAGTTACCTGGGAAGCTGAGGCTGGGCATTGCTTAAGTCTGTGGTACCCCGGGCAATGTGAGCCTGTGGTTCCACAGGCAAAAATAGCGAGACCTAGTCTAAAAAAAAAAAAAAAAAAGATTGAGACTAAGGAACTAGATCAGCAAGTTTCACAAAACCACAAAATATTTTAGTATTTTTCAGAACAAAAATTGTGTTGGTAGAATTCGTTCTATTGGCATATTGAGAAACATCCACAATAGAATCAACTTTGGCTATGGGAATTGCAGAATAAAATCTCATGTTATGATGTGTCCTGTAGAATTAAAAAAAATATTTAATTCTGTTCAGAGAAAGCAGAAATCCACTTCTATTCAAAAGTGATGTACTACAGAGGATTTATACTTATGCATTCAACTTCAGCAGCTGATTTTGTCTCTCATTGGAAATTTTATTAGTGCCATGGTACAATGAAAAGAGAATTGTATTATAATCAGTAGCCCTGAGTTTTAGTGTTGATTTTGCTTGACTTTTTTAACTGGTCTGAAGTTGAGCAGCAACTCTTTTTAGTCTCCATTTTCCTAGTCTAAAGTAATAGCTGTTATTTCATAAGGCTGTGGCTAAGAAATAGCATAATAACATAAGAAAGTACTTCGACTATAGAAGCAGTTCAAAATGTATTCATTCATGTATGTATGTATCCACTCATTTGCTCAGTCTGCACTTTTAAGTTTTTCCTTGTTCTACAATGAGCATAAAATAGTCTATAAGATTTGAAATGAAAATGGAGATAAAATTTGTAGAAATCAAAATATAAATTAAGGAACACAGGCTGAACTAAAGAAAGATGAACAATGTACAGTTGAACAGATCATGAGAACTTATGTAATTCACAAAGTTTAGTCATATTTTGCTTTAAGTTTCCTGAAAATAAAGGTAAAAGGGAAAGCATACTTACATAATTCTAATTGGTTGTTGAAAGAAGCAAAATTTTCTTTTCTTGCCTTAGTCTAGGAATATCTTGTTGTGGTGGTGGTGGGTTTTTTGTTTGTTTGTTTTGGTAGGGCTCATCACAAAGGGCACTAGACTACACAGGAGATAATGAACAATCATGTGATCAGATAGAACAAGAAGATAGATATTAATATTAAGAAATCTAACCTCTCACTAAAATGTAAATTATTAGAGAAATTTCTACAGTTTCTAAGTCTAGATGGTCTAACCTTTACCTTCTAGTTCTTATGACTTGATACAACAATGAAACATAGACAATTTACAAGGATTGCTAACCTACACGTGTTCTTAAAATAACTCCCCATAATTATAATTCCCCAATGAGATATTTGCTAGGAATTGGACCATAGACACTTTAAGGTATGCTACCTGGGGTGACTACAAATTTGTCATCTTTAGCAAAATTCAGACATTTTAGATATCAAACAATATGTGGGAACTTAGAAAATCATATATGACATCTCATATTACTAAATACATGTCTTATAAGCAAGGAGCAGTTTATAAGCTACAAATAAAACAGCAACAAATTTATCCATGTCTTGGCTATTTTCTGTTGGAAAACTAGATTTTATTAAACATACTTATTGAGATATTAATTTAATATATGTGTGTTTATATACACATTTTTTACTATGTACTATACATATATATCATACTATGTGTATATGTGCTGTATCTGTGAACATATATGTATATATATATATATATATATAGAGAGAGAGAGAGAGAGAGAGAGAGAGACTATCTATCATATGTACTATATACTACCAAGTAATCACTCGATACATGATACTGGCCGTGCCACTAAGATAAGGGAGGATGACTGTTGCTTCAGAATAATAACAAAAATAGCACTGGGGAGGACAACAGGAAAACCAAGTTAAGTTGTGCATCTTCTATAGCATCTGTCTGACTTTGGTTAAATCAATAATTTAAACCTTAGTTTCTTCTATCAAAAATTACAGCTTTGATTATACACACATTACTCCTCAGATTTTTTTTTTTTTTTGTAAATCCAACATTCATTGAGCTACTAATCCCATGAACACTCAACGCAGGTGTGAGTCAAGCTAAGAGCAGCAGAAAAGCATAATATATTTAGAAAACTGAGTAATGTTGAGAGTGTTTATAAGACTTGCTAAAATCATAGTGAAGTAGTTAGTTTGGTATTTGTTTAAAAATTATAGTATACGGCTCTATTCTTGTGACTGTGAATAAAAATATAATATCATAATCAAGAAGTATAAGAATCAGAGTTTATGTTTTCATATTTTGGGACAGTTATTTCAATATTTGAATTCAGTATTTGATGAAGCCAAGGTGGAAAGTTCAATCTAAACATAATCCAGTGAATTTCATAAAAAATGAGTTTTCCTCTCTGCCTGATAAGGGTTCTTGATATAAGCACAGTCACTGCAGAAGTCATACTGGAAACTGGACAAAATGTCAAGAAATTATGGCAAACCATTTCAAGCCAGAGCAGATAGTCTACAGAATTATTACCTTTGTATCAGCGATATTACTGGCTGCATATCAAAGTAACACTCAGGAAACAGTGAAAAAACCATTTATGAGTTTTTTTTAAAAAACTCACAATGAATGAGAAATATTTGTCCAAAACATATTCTGTGGTAGAATGAAAAAGGGAAAGTTAGCCATAAGTTCCTTTCATTTCTAAATGCATCTCCTTTGCAATGTGATTTGTTGTTCTTCCTGTAAAGCTGTTGTACTTTTTCTTCTGCATTTGAATCTAAACTTGATTATAAGATTTGACTTTTGTCAATGAGACATTAGCAAATCTAGCACATAGAAAAGTTTGTAGAAAACATGTGTATTGGGGTAATTCTCTATTGCTGCTTCCAACTCCAGTCTGAGGTGAAGAATTAGAGCTAGCCTATTAAGTGCTGGATAGAAATACCCACTTTCTCCCATTGCCCCAGACAACCACAACCAAAACCTTTCCAATAGGACCAAACAATATCCAGACAAACCTATAAATGACAAGAGGGAATATCAATAATTGGGACTACATCAAATAAAAAGCTTCTACACAGTCAAAGAAACTATCCCAAGAAATAGAAGATACCCCACTAAAGGTGAGAAAATATTTGTACACCATACATCCAACAAGGAACAAACAGTTACACAAAGATATACAAGATATACAAAGAACTCATACAGCACAACAAAAAGAAAAATATCCTAATCAAAAAATGAGCAGAAGAGCTAGATAGGTAAATCTCTAAAAAAGACAGAAAGATCAACATATAGTATATGATAAAAATCTCATTATCACTTATTATCAGAGAAATGCAATCAAAACCACAATAAGATATCAGCTGACACCTGTGAAAATGGCACATGAAAACAAACAAAAACAATCACAGAAATAAGTATTGGCATGGATTTGGAGAAAAGGGAACTCTTTAACACTGTTTGGTGAGAATCTAGACTGGCTAATCCTCATAGAAAACAGTATAAAGGTTTCTTATAAGATTAAAAATAGATCTACCATAACCAGCTAATCCTATGCTATGTAGGATACAAAAATGAAAACTGCACAAACACTTATTTGAAGAGAAATATGCACTCCTCTATTCATTGCAGCACTGTTTACAATAGTCAGTTATAGAAATAATAAGCGATCAAAACCAGATGAACAGATGAGGAAGATGTGGCATATAGACATGGTGGAATGCTACTCAGCTATTAAAAATGATAAGCTTTTGCCATTTTCAACATGAATGAAATTAGATGGTTTATATTAAGCAGATATCAGAAAGAAGAAGACAGATATCAGATGCTGTCATTTAACTATAGAATACAGAGAAAAAAACCAATGGGTCAGATAAAGCCAAGCTAACAACAACCCTAGGAAGTTGACTATAGACTTGAGTCTACCAGAATGGAAAGGCAAGAATGCAATGAGGACAAGAGTTCAACAGACCACGGTGATAGACTCTGAACTTTGGTAGTGATGTGGTGTGGTAACACCTAAAGGCTGTGATCTTATACCTATCAGACACAATGAGAGCTGTAAATCAGTGCTTCCTTAGTTTAAAAAATAAAGAAACATGAATCAAGGACAAGGCTTAGTATGGCTACTGGCTAGGGGACCTTGAAAATAAAAACAGAAATATGCTATACTACAACAATGTGTATTAATTATCTTGCTCTATGACTCTACTAGGGATATATCCTATGTTAAAGAAAGAGGAGATATGGTAAGGATATAATCAAATACTTAATCGGCAAGTTAATTTTTTCCTGTTGTAATTATGATCACTTAGGCAAGTCACTTAGCACTCTAGGCCTTGACTGCTAATGCTCTCCAGACCATTAATCCTGGCCTTAAAATTCATGATTCAACAGGACTGATAGGGAGATCTAGTTAAAACCTAAATCTGATCATGATAATCTGCTGTGCTTTTTTTTTGTCTGATTCATAGATTAGAATTTTAGCTCTATGTAAAATTTCAAATTTTCAAATCTTTCAAATGTTCGTGTAAATAAAATCATCAATAAACTCTGAACTTCTCTCATTGAAAATGAGGTGGGGCCAGAACATAACTCACTATGTTGTCAATGTCTTTGAAGCAGTTAACAGATACATGATTTGAAAATAATTAGCAGGAAATTTCAAGACCTTTCATATAATGAATTAATTCTTCAAACATCTTAGTAACTTCATTTCTAGCACTTTCTATCTTGATTTTATATTTCAGCAAGGTTACACTGCATCTACCTCTTGAAAGGTAGCATGCTATACCAGATGTTCCTATCACTGTTTTTATTGTATTGATTCATCCACATGGATCATCTTTCCCTCCTTAAAGTAGTTTCTATTTGTTTTTTAACACCCACTGTAGGTGTATTCTTCTAAAAATTTTTTATCTTTCAACAGCATGACTATGTACTTACATGCATCCCTATAAGACATTGCTGTCATACTGTTTGTGAATTATCTTTTTACACAGGTGTCCTTAAAAGTGAGACTTTATGCTCCCATAGTCAGTATATACCATACTTTATATAATCTATAATTGAAAACTAGTTTCCAGTTTGAGCAGAGTAAATCTTATTAGCAAGAAGTTTGGGGAATGAAATCATATCACAAAATATTTACTTACCCTGTTCTAAGCAATGTGCTATTTTGAAGTACATTCTATGACTTAGAGATTCATTCTTTTGAATCAAAGCTTTATTTATCTATAAGAATCCATTATACCAATGCATTATACCAATGCAGTTTACCAATACCAAAGAATGCTTTAATCATCTGCTAATATTAAAGTATGAATTAGCACACCAGCCCTTTTGAAAAATATCAAGTTCAAACTGGAATGACATAAAGAGACAGAAGGAGGTGAATTAAAAGGTGCAAGAAGAAAAGTGTATGTATTCTAAAGACAGGCTATGTACTAATACTCAATTATAAATGGAAAAATCTAGCGGCTATCCCATGTGCATCAAATTTTCCATGAAAGAATGAAATACTGAGAGTTTGAGATCTGTAGCCATGAGTGAGTAAATAGAAATTATGTTACACAGACAACAGCATGACAGCCATATTTCAGTCTATTGGATGAAAAAAGAAAATCATCACAGCATGAATTTTAAAGACAATTATTCTTATAAAAGGAAGAATTAAAAATCCTCTATGTATGGTTAAGATCACTGAATGTATGCTCAAAGATGGCTCACTTGCACATACAAAAGGTGCTAACATTTTTCAAGTTCATTTTGAAAAAGTACAATTCATGAGTCCACTGTTAATTAAAATATCTAATTATTGCAGATATATAGAAGTTTAAATGGAAATGAGTACTTTGATACACTGAACTGGTTCTCTAACTATACATTTTTGTGGAGCCGGAGCATCTACAGCTCATTGAAGAGACAGAGTGGACTCTGAAAAATGTAATTGTAACATAAATCTGGAATACAGTAAGATAAAATCAAATCCCCTCATTACATTTATTTTGGGTGTCTTTTTAATTTTTTAGAACCTGTTATAGGAACTCATACTTTATTGCATATTGTATTTATAGATTTCTGTTAACTGAATATTTAGTCATGTGGAATACTCAATATTTCCAGTCCCCTTATTCTCAAGCAAGTATTCTGGTGTTTTATAGTGACCCAAATTAAAGAATCTTTTTGACATCTACTGTTTTCAAAGACTGTTAAATCAAAACCACTGCTAATTCTCAATCATGACAGTATATCAGCATCACATGCAGAGTGTTTAAAATAAATTTTTTAATAATAATGTCTTTATTTTCTAATTTTCATACATAAGGCATATTTGTATAGTTCTTGTTCCCTTTAGTTATGGATGGCCCTTCCATATTTCACTCATTAAACCCATCCTCCCCTCTTTTTCCCCCTTCCTCCCTCTGGTCACTCTAACTCCTCTCACACTGTTGATTCTTGGCCCATTAGTCTTTTCTTTTTCTGGAGCAATATCCTTTTTTCCCTGTCACTGGGTTCTATACCTCCTCTTTTATGCAGCTGTTTCCTCCATTCCAGTGTCAATCATATGGTGCTGTATCATTTTGCTATGTTGGGCTGGACCCAAATCCCAGTCACTGGTGGTGGAGAAATTTCCCACTAGGAACAGGTTTCCACAGATGGTTGGCTCAGCCCCTCTCCTCTTTTGTGGTTTGCACTTCTGCCTTGGGGACATAGCCACATCTACCGCCCCCACTGATTGGTCAAAGAGGAACGTTCCATTGCACAGAACTCTGGATCGGGCATTTGGTTTCCCAGCTCTGGACATGATGTAGGTGGAAATTTGTGACAGTTTACCATAATTGCTCATCTCACAGTTTTATCTCAGTGGTTCAGACCATGCTCTGTTTGGGTCCTACCCAGATGGTAAGTATATCTAGGACCATTATTAATTCCTCTCCTCTTCTTTGTGTCTACAGCTGGAGAACTGCTTTCTTTTTTTTTTTTTCCAATCCATTGCAGGTCTGATTGAAGTTGAAGTAAACCAGAGAGGGACCGTCCACGTCCACCCCACCTTAGCCATGCCAGACAGAGGTGCTCAGCCCTTACCCACCCCCAGCTCACGTGGAAGTAGAGGCCAGCTCCCCCAACCCAAGACCCCTGGATTCCAAAACCCCAAGACCCTGAGACACTGAGACTCTGGTGGCATAGGACTCACCCTACCATCTACCCCTGCCAGCAACAAAGGCTAAAGGTTCTCCCCAAAGGTCCAAGCCATCCAAGAGCTATTTAAAATTATTGATTTTGTAGCAAAATATTCCCAATAATTATAATGCAGTTCAAGTTATGTAGTAACAGAGGGATTCCCAGACAAGTTAGACTTAGTTTAATTGCAGCTATAGAATGAAGATCCTAACATAAACAGAAAACAAAAGTTACAGTGCTATGTAAAAATGGTTCGTTTTTAGTCTAAGTGCTGCTTAAATACTGTTAGGTATTTATTTACCTTTCAAACTTTTAAACTCATTCATAGTCATTGAGCACCTTAAACTCAACTAGCTCTTCCTCCCCCACTACCAGGACTATGTATGACACAGGATATGACAAAAGAAATGATTAAACCATTGAGTATTTACAGTAAATAAAAATTAAAAAAATATTAGCTGAGATAGAATAAATAAAGATTTAGAACAACTCTTTCAAGAGTTGTTCTTACTTGGAAAACAAGAGAAGCAGAAAATTGAAGTTGCTAAATAAGCAATGTTATATAAAATAATGTTATATAAAAGGTGAAGAAAACATTGTCATGTCAACAAATATCATAATAAATGAAACCGTAAGCACAAATTCACATATAACACACTATCGTGAAGAGTGATCAACAACCTCATAATATATGATGTAATACCACAGATTTACATCTTACTCAAAGAGGACACAGATAACCCTTTTGAAAGCCCCACTGGATTTTATTTTATCTCTTGTAAAATGAACATCCCAAGTGCATGTCTAAAAGTCCTACATTTTAGAACACATTAGATATTCAAGTTAAATAAACTTAAAGATTTCCACATGGTGGCAGTAAGTAGCTGTTACATTCAAAGGAAAGAATTATCAAGTGCTACGGTCTCCAATGCACAGAAATTTCTGCTATACCAGGATGAGTGTCTCAGAAGATTAAATATGTTAGAGAATTCAGAGTCATTGTGAAAATCCCATTCCTAAGTTGCCCTCTGGAACCCATGTATTAGAATAAACATATCATAGCTCTGATTATATGGCAAGACCAATAACATTCGGCATTCAGTTAGAAAGAACGTAAGAGTCATACTACATTTGGTTCTACTTACCTCTCCAGTCATACTACTTATCAATTCCATGAATATCACTTGAGCTTAGTTCACTATTTACGAGCCTTGACATATATTTGTGCTTATTGTTAAGTTTTCTTTACATGACTAGTACTATTCTTAACTCAATATACCATAAAGCATCCTATCCCTTTTATTATCATTAAGCTATTACTCTTTTGAGTCTTTGCCTAATATCACATACAACACACACACATGCAAACACACACAATTCTATCATAATTCTGATGACTCAAAATTCTAGTTATTTGATTTTGATAATTGCTTTCATCTCTGAGTATCTCATTATCTATCCATCTCAACAATTTGAAACTTACTACAGATTTAATTTTCCCTCTTATGACATCAAATAACTGCTTTCATCATGACACTGGACAATATGAATAGTTTTTATACCATCATTTCTTCAATCTGCCTCTTCAGTCAGAATCTGGCCTTTGTGAGATCACAAACCCTGTCTATTTTTTTTTATTGCTCTTATCATCAATTCTTGCCACTGATGCTAATGTATAGGAAGCATGTTTCCTATATGTTAGACATTTCTGTTTTGCTAAATAATTGAATTAATAGAAATACGAGTTGAGGAATGAAAAAGCAGCCTAAAAGGTAAACCTGACTAGATAAGTATTTGACAATTCAATAAGACAGTTATAAACTACTTCAAGTGATTGTTAAGTTTTATTTTTAAATCAGATTTGTCATCTCATTTCCATTGCATTTCTGCTTATTTAAGTTTCCTTTAATAAGTATATTCATCATTACTTTCCCAAGTCCCTAGAGAATTTACAAATCCCTAAAGTATTTACAAGGTCATACATATTTTCTTTGGGATACAGGTGATCAACAGTATCCTATCCAAGAAAAGGAGATTATTACTAGAGTTTACTGGCGTCTTTTTTTTTCCTCAGACACACTTAGTTAATTAATACTATACTTTGAATTAAAGTTACTAAAAAAAAAACACCCAGTGCAGGGACACTTTGACTCTCTCCTGTCTCCCTGAAAGCAGAAAATGAATCTCCCATGTAAAAGTACCCACCCTGTGTTAAAGAACCTCCCCAAAATATGTGGGCCCCAAGACCCTCTAAAAGGGAGAATTTTCACCAGAGAATTTCAGCTGAACCAGACAAGGTTTATTAGATACTCAAGCATAAGGAAACCAATGTCAGAAAAGTAAAATTTAACCTAGATTACAAAAACCTTAGATGCTTTTTGTTTTTTTATTTTTTAGACGCTTTTTAAAGAGGCACATCCTTATCTTAAGGTGGAGGGGAATTGACCTTAGCTTATTCTGGGTTTGCCTGCACCTGGGCAAGTTAACCCAGTTACCTTACAAATGTGCACTAGTACTCTTGGCGTTCTTGCAGGAAACAGTAAGACAGACAACTTTTAGTTAGAATTTGACACTTTCTGTCAAGTATAGAGCCTTTGGTCAATCTGGCAGGCCATGTTTGAAAAGCACATTAGAGTAAAACTGCAGTTCAAGATTTAGGCCATCTATTCAAACTGGTGACTGACACAGCCTAACTGAGCAGTCAGTTCAGTTCCTTTCTCCAAAGAAAACTTAAGGCAATTTACATCTTACCAGCTCACAATTTCTTTTACCTAGGCAGTCACACCTATATTTGGAGGTAGACATCCTTATCATCAGAGATGAAGAATTTAAGGTGGTTGAGGGTGGGAGGGAAATTGGATAAGCAAATTTTGTTACTTTTTCACTTATTTACAACAAAATACTCTTCACAAATTGTTAGGTCTTCACAAATGTATTGGGTTTGTGTTTGTTTGTTTCTATTTAAAGGCATAAAAGCCGTTGCTTTGGATACTTCTTTGATAGGTTTTTGGGTTTCCCTTTCATATGAAATTAAATTTGCTGTTCTCTTGCTAATATGTCTAGAAACAATTTAAAGTAGACCTGTGAAAGAAACTAGGAGAAGTTTTCTTATTCTACCATAGAAGCTAGAAAGAAGCAAATAAAAGGGCATTACTACTGACCTAGCTGCTTGCATAGTGTATATACAAGCCCACACAGATGTTTGTTGAAAAGGATACGGTTTTGTAGTTGGAGAAAATTCAAATCTCACAGCTGTATGATATGTGCAAGTTGAGAAAAAATATTGTGTAGGCCCAATTTCCTGAGGATGATTTTATTTCCAGGGTTTTTTGGTTTATAGAAAGAACACAGTAAGTTCTTGATAAATATTTTATTTCCTTTCTTTCCATACAAGGTAAAAGCCTTAGCTCTAAGTTTATTAGTATTTATTTCAAAATTTCAGTTGAGCACAGACTAAATTTAGCTTTCCATAATCACCATTGACTGACTTGTGTTGCGAAAACATGCTGGTGGAAAGTTGAAGAGTAAGTATATCCTTTTGGAGTTGGTGGGGGTTGGTACAAATGCTGATATGCCTATTTCCCTCAATCATATTGACTGTATTTAAAAAGAACTCAGTTGAATTTAGCAACAGGCTCAGCTTTTTGCTGAAGAATTATCCTCAGCAACATGTATTACCTGCTCTGCAAGCAAATAAAACCATGAGTCTGTTTTCCATATCACTGTTGTAAGATACAACTTTTGACACAAAAAGCTCTAGATGAGAACCAACTGAGGTTAAGAATGGAGGCCATTCAAGGTAATATGTAGAACAGAAGCCTTAGCAATGGGACATTGCTGTTGAGCTTAACTCTAATAGCAGAAATAAACAGTACTGAAGGACACAGAGACACAAGCAGTAGAATGCAATATACCCACATACATATGCAGCAGTGTCTTCCCCACAATTTCCCATTTCCACCTAAGAAAAGGTGGAATTGAGCATGGAGGGGGAACTAACAAGGATTTGAGTAGGAAGACTAGGAGGACAGAAGACCTGAGGGAGGCATATTGAGCAGAGAGACATGTGAAGAAGCCACACTTGCTAGTTGGCCTTGAACTTACTTCAGGGACTTGGGGGACATGGAGAGACTTGAAAGAGGCATAGTGAGAGGCCCATAGGCAGACTGACATGGCAGCCTTTATCTTGATTTATAATTTGATTTTATTCTTCTCCTTGCAGACTTGCCTGGCCCCTTCCACCTCTTCCCTATGGATCCCCTTCAGAAGGTGTTTTAGACTTGTGGCAAGCTTTAGGACTTCAGTGACCCTGCTTTGGGTCAACCATATTTGGTTGATCATTTATCCAAGAATGAGTGGGTAACCTTGAGTGATTTGTTGGAAACTATATTTTTTCTCTTCTGTCTATTGCATACTAATTCCATTAACATCCTTTTCCATTAAAGATCTCATGCACTGAAAGCATGCTTTGTCTTTATCTGGTACTTGGCAGAACCCATTCAGAGCATGTACCAGAGTGGTCCTCATTCTGCCCTCTAACACACCCATAGAGACAATGTGTAACTATAACAAGCTTCCCCATCTGACACTCTAAACTTAATAAGATGCTTTCACTCAGTTTAGAAATTATTTCAAGAACTTGTATATTCTGTAACATGAAATAGATTGTTTCAAAGAGAAATACAATGACAACCGAGACAATGCATTAACTTGTAAGCCTACATTTACTTTGATAGTGATAATTATATTTAAAACCTAAAACTGTATCAGAATTAGTATTTAAACATTTTTAAAAGTTAGTCCTACCATTAGCTATATGTCCATTTCTTAAGGTCTGATATTTACTTAGACCATAATATAGTAAAACAGCTAATTCTAATATGCAATCAATCTTGGATTCTGTTTAGATTGAAATTATTTCTATTTATACTATTAACAATTAACAGTGCTAATTCTACTATTGGAAAATAATTAAATTAATCAATTCAAAAGTTATGAACTTAAGTTACTGTTCAGGTCTTTGAGGGAAAATTTGGGTCCATAGACATAGCTTGAGGAAGATTAAATCAGCCATATACCAACAATAAAACATGCAAAAACACAAATCAAATCCATTTCTACAAAAAGTCATTTGCATGATTTGGGGGTTATAAATTCTGATAGTTTTATCTCCTTTCACTTTTCCTGATGCTATCGCTACTGAAGGCCAGGCCTATAGTATATGTTAAAATAGCTAGTTATGATTTTCACTTTAGCCTCTTCATGTCTCTACCCCAACCTACACCTTGAATTCAAAAGCACTCTTTCAAAACATCTGCTCTCTGCTTTCTAAATTCCTTAACATACCACACAACACATGGTCTGACTTTTGTTAATCTTTGCCTCTGGTCATAGTTGTGCATCTTTTCTTGGGTGTCTAAGAACACAAATAACTCACATTATATTTTTAGCCACAATGCCTCCAAGCTCATGCTATATCACTTTATAGCCTTTCATGACACAGTTGATGTGTATCTACCTTTGGCTACAGTCACTGATCCCCAGCCTTAAACAACTTTGATCTCTTCATTTCATGTGCTGTACAATTTTCTATTATTGGATTTGCTATAGCATAATTCAGTCATTAGCTTACTGTCTTCTATTTCTCATGAAATTTTTATAGCTCACAGTCTATCTTGTACCTCAATAGGTGGTTAAAAATGAATTTATAGATTTTAGAATTTAACCATAACATAACTGAATTAATGTCCTCACCAACTGTAGAACAGAAATTGTGTTTGCTTATTCTGCTGGCATGTCCCACTAAAGAAGGTGAGAGAATATTTATTCTGTATCATCCTACCTATGGCCTAGTTTATTTTTATGAATGGAAGCAGCTGTAGCATATCCAAAGAGGCTAGGATACCTTGTAATAATAAAGCAAATCACTGTGTTTTATTTGATCAAGGAAAAGCATACTTTAAAGCTGTTCTATTTGAGTCATTATGGTATCAAGTTGATATTGTTGTTGCATGAATCAATGAAGAATAGTCTGATAATGGAAACACTCAATGGAGATATTTGCATAAATGCTCTGTTTTGTTGCATTGATGTGAAAAACTCTGATCCTCTTTCATTAAGGATATTTTTGTACAGTGCATTGTGAACAGTACATACACATAAAGTCTATTTTCTCCCTGCATTCAAATTTTACTGCATCTCAAGAGCCTCAGCTATTTTTGTGTGGGGGAAAAAAAACAACAACTAA
Organism: Uropsilus gracilis; assembly: GCA_004024945.1. NCBI lineage: Eukaryota > Metazoa > Chordata > Mammalia > Eulipotyphla > Talpidae > Uropsilus > Uropsilus gracilis. The sequence continues at coordinate 148,074 of PVHY01001373.1, read as the reverse complement.
GAGCCATATCTAGTGGTGATTGCTAAAATTGCAAAATGATGGATCTAACTTACCTTCTGAAACCCAATTTTGGGGTTTAAATTGAATTTAAAAGATCTGAATATCTTGATAAAGCAAGAATGTACCTCATCCAGAAGAAGCCATTTAATATAGCTGAACTTTATTTTTTGCATTAGCATATGATAAGGCTTATAATATTAGAATAAAACCAAGATTGCTAAATAATATAATTAGAGAATATACAGGGAAACATATTGTAGATTCTAAAACCTAAGAGATTGTGCATTAATCATCATGTGGTTACATATAAGTAGAAAACATAATTACAATTAAAAACTGCTTTCTCATTAATATGATAAATTATTATCATTTTATATTGTGATTCACAGCATTCCATCATGAAAAAATCAATTGCAATAATATAGAATATTATTTAGTATTAACTTATATAATAGCATTGATAGAGAAAATGTATGCATAATAGAAAGTATATAAATTTCATAATATTTAATTCTAGTACATATTAATCAAAGTTGCTTACCTATTGAGAATTTTGATTTTTAAGAAACATGATACATGGGGTCTTCATCTAAGAGATTCTGTATTCCAAATACAGAATAATACAGAATACCACTTCCTGAGTGAAGTGGCAAAATTTTGGAAAGCAGCAAGGACTGGGGGCTGGTAACCAATGAAGGCAACCAAATGATTCCAAGGTTGGGACTTTCAGTTCTACCTAGGAGGGTGAGTGGTATAGCAGATTGAGTTCAATAATGCATGGTCAATCATTCCTCTATAATGAAGTTTCTGTAAAAACCCAGAAGAATAGAATTTAAAGAACTTTGGATTGAACAACACATTAACTTAGGAAAGTGGTCTCCTTGGGAAAGATATGTCCTTTTTTCATAATTTGCCATATGCATCTTTTCCATCTGACTGTATTTTCTGAATTATTATAAATGGATTATTCAGTAAGTAGACTGTTTCTTTGAATTCTTCTCTACAAAATGAATAGAAAACAAGGGAGGAGGAAGTTATGGGAACATCTGATTTATAGTCAAAACCTGAATTTAATGACTGGTGTCTAGTTCAATGAGGGTATTATAATATACAATTTATAGTCATTTGTTAGTCTTTATTTCATAATCTTGTATGCATTTTATATTTTAAAACTTATATTATTTTTTACTGGGGTAGTGTCAGTTTATAATACTGTTTGTGATACAGAGGTATGGGCTCATACCTCTTCAGATATATTATTATACTACACCCACCATAAAAGCACCCAAATCTTTTACTTCTCACTATTAATTTGATTCAGGAACCAAAGTAATGTATATTGAAACAATGGTAAAACTCTCCGTTCCTCAGATAAATTCATGAATAGATAGTATATATAAAGGTATCTTTATACATAGATATATGTTTATGTACAAGTATATAAATTATCTATTATCTATATTGCCTGCCTGCCTGCCCGCCCACCTGCCTGCCTGCCTGCCTGCCTGCCTGCCTGCCTGCCTCTCCATGCATGCATGGATGAAAAGATTTTAGAATTATAAAATTACAGTTGTTCAGGTCCTTGCTACTTACAGTTTGAACCAACGCTATTAAATGAATATCACATATACATAAGTAGATTCCAAAAATCTATCATCCTAATTTTTAACACATTCCTTGATGCCATGCCATAACTTAGTACCAAGGTTAATGCTGTTTGAAATTAGCCAACCATTTTTTTGTAATTCATTTTTCAAAAATATCTCACCTTGTCACAAATGTAGTAGTACTAAACATTCTAAATTTCTTGATACAAATCAATTGTGTTTTTGTTAGAAAAGTTGTAATGAAGTAGTCAGTGCTTATATGAGGTGTTAGGATGACACATGGAGTAGTGAATTTGGGTTGATGAGGGTATGTTTTATAAAGTCAAAGCAGCCATATATATATATATATATATATATATATATATATATATATATATATATATATATATATATATATATATTGGATTTGCAAAGTTCAACTAACTTGTTAATGTACAGGAAATATGGAGATTTTTACCTCAAATTCTTGTCTTACTCCAAAATTTTTCAGGATAATTTAAACATACGTATGGAAATTTTAAATATGTGAGTAATTTTATTTGCCAGAATTTTGTTACCTAAAATCTGAAGACAGACTTGGTATGTCAGGCTGTGACAATTTAGCCTTTCAGTCACCCAGATTTAAAAGCTTAACCATTTCAACACACAATTTCTTCTGTACTTGCATCTAGTTGGCTCCAATTCTTATAGATATAATCATTGAGATATTCATCAAAACCTGCCCTTAATTTATAAATCAAATTGGGAATGATTAAACTCTTTACAATATTGTATATTCCAACCTATGAAGATGATATATCTTTTCATTTGTTAAAGTGTTTTTAAGTATCTTACATGAAATTTGTAATTTTCAGTCTAATGGAGTAATACCAAGGTGCTTGATATTTTTTATGCTATTGTAAATTTTTAAGTTTTTATTTTCAATGTATTTGTGTTTCAAGCAATTGAATTTTTATAGTGGTCATTTCATCATTGAAATTTTTTGTCTTTTAATAGGAAATCTGTTATCATACTGGCATGATCTTCAGTGCTGATTGCTTCAATTTCTACTTTCATCTTAGCAAAAATATGCTAACAAATTTTAAATAGTGCTTGCATTATATAATTTTATTATTTTACTGTCAACAATAAACTTGTTTTGGGTGATTTAAAGAAAATATTTCTCCTTAAGTTATTTATTACAGTATTACCCATGTTAAAATATGTAAAATTTATTAATTTATAGTTAAAACATAAAAGTTCTAAGAGAATAGAAAATCTCAAATAGAAAATATTTTAAATAAATTATTTAAAACTAATAGAATGAAGTAAACTATTTAAAACAAATATGTTAAATCTATATTTTAATTTTTACTCTTTCTATTAATCTACTTTTATGATTTCTTGTTACCTTGTCAAAATATTCATAATTTTGTATCATATAATTAATTTATTCTAAATATGTATCAATCTTCCTAATATTGCCATCATTTTATTTCCTATTTTGATATGAGTACCTTAAATGTGTCAACTTATTCATCATTTGATTTAAACACTCTTGTTGCTTCTTTTCTTATGGTATTATATTACTTTAGAAAGCCATGAGTTTTTATTATATCTGAAATAATCTTTGGAATACAGAATTTTGAGCAAGGTCCTTTATTTTTATGATCTTTCTGACTAAAATATTCTATTTTTGAAATTTTTCAAAAGAAAAATAATTTTTGCATTCCCTTGAGACAAATAGGAAGTGAAAGATTACACAAGCAGATGCTGGACATTTGAAATCACATAGCGTAGTCATGTACCATCACAATTCTATGGTAAATGCATGATTCAATCTACAAAGAATTATTTCTTTAAAAAGTGTGGGTTTATGTTTTCGTTAACACCTTCAGAAGTTCACATGAGACTGGAATATATCCTATTTCATTTTGTTTATCAAGATGGATAACACATGAATGGAAATAAAATACAGAAAATCTAACAGCAAGACATAAAAGAGCTCTGAGAACAGTGATACAGATTCTTTCTGTCTCACAAATCTATATGCAAATAACTCCTGAAGTTTTTAGTCATTGCAATATACTATAAATTTACTACAAATATACTGTAACATACTACAAATTTTATGTTATAGCGGTTTGCTAAATGTTGCCTTTCCACATTTATCTGCATAATATGAAAACTTCTAAGAGATAATATATTTTTCTTATTAAAATTTTTCTTTTGAATATAATCTAAATAACAAAATGAGCTACTTACAGTGAAGAATATTGTACATTCAACTGCAGGCCAATTATAATAATATCACTAACTTTAATGTAGATGACATTAAAGAAAGCAATCTTTTCAAAATCAAAGTAAGCATTTTGCATCACCTCAACAAATATTTGGAAACTATCTACTGGGGAAAATAACTCAGCCTACCCATTGATCAATGACTTATATAAAGTTGGAATACTATTCTATCTTTATTTTATTTTCAAACTGATTTTATTGTAAGGGTTATGAACTCTTCATTATCATTATAGGTATTGACAGTTGAGTAGGCATGGAATATCATATTTTGATTAGATCAGATTATTTAAAGGAATCATGTATGTATTATATACTTCTGGAACTGTTGGAAAGGGGTTCAAAATACAGAGATTTCATGTCTAAGAATGCAGAATTATCTTTTTCAATTCTAATTGCAGCATGATTTGTAGGGGCAGCATTTAACTCAACAGAACTCAGAAAAAGTCTCAGGAAAATCTAAAACATTGGCATAACAAGAGCAAGAGTGAGCTGGAAGGTAGTAAATGTAAGTTTCTGATCCAAGTACAGGCACAATAAAGTCAGGTTTATGTTGAATTTTAATTGATAAGTTTGAGAGAGGAAGAATATTTTAGTTATATCTAAAATGAATGATATTCTTAGATTTTAAAAATTCTTCTACATCAAGATTGAATACAGCATAAAGCAAAAACAGATAAACAGATAAATTCAAACTACTTTAAGCTGTTGTGAACAGTAAATGTAGAAACCCTTCGATGACCACTCCATCTAGGCAGCTTGCTTTGCCCTTAACTCAGGAACTCATTTGTTGATATTTTCACCATTGTTTTCTTTTTTATTTTTTGAACTTGGGGAGGAATGCTTGAAATACTTCAAAAATAGATATTAGGAAATTGACAGGGTTCACTCTTTGTAAAATAGCTTCTTATACATATTGATTTATTCTTTTCCACTATATAGATAGCTTTTACTGATGCAAGTCAAAATTTCAGGTCTGGGAAATAATAGATATGAACCATACTGATTTTTTAAAATACAGTCAGAGTCAATAAAACAGAAATATAGTCAATTCAATAGCTATTAATTTTATAAACTGGACTAAGCCTTTAGTGAATATGACAACAAGATGTTCAGGAAGTGGTGTAAACTATCTAGAAAATAAGTATCTATAAACCATTGAGATAGCTTTTGTCTTTTAAAGTGATATGGGAGATAGTGTTAGAGGAAATACTCTGAAGTAGGAAATGGAAAAATTTCAAAGCTATTAAGAAGAGAAGATATTTATATCAACACTGCATAGCTAAGTGAGGGTTGTTGTCACATGAACACATATGCAAGAACATTCCAGAAGAAGAAACAGCACTAATGCAGGACAATGAATAAGGAGACACATAATAATCTATTGCCTCCAGTACATACTGTAAGATAGTTTAGGAATCAAAACCATGATCCCATTAATTTATAACCAAAACTAAATGATTTTCATTTTTCTCTTATAACAAATGGGAACTTGGGAAAAAAACTTTTTTCTTTGCAATGGAAACATAAGACCACAAACGTTAAAGAAAATTGATATGTTTGGTGAGATGGATGATTTAAAATTCCTAAACTAGAGATGGAGAGATCAGAGAGGCAATACTAAATTCTTTGGAATATTTAGAAACATTCAGTATGTTCTGACTGAGATGCAGTGGCTACAATAGCAGAACTTCTTTAATTCTTTGAGGACAGAGACTGTTCCATTATTATTCACTACTGCATCAGGAAAGATTAAGATAGTGAGTTGTTGGGCAATGAATCATGGATGCAAAAATAAATGATTATGCTGTGAATCAAAAACACCAGGTTTTTTATGACCCTGAAGGATCACTGGTCATTCCACATGAAGCATGACTACATACTAAGAACTCCAAAGCTTCTACAATGACCATTTTTAACATACTATTCTTAAATGTGCACCCTGCGTATGCATATTCCTGAGCTCACACTGCTGCATGATCCATTGCAACGGCTTTGTGTCATAGCTTGAGGAAGTGTTTGGAGTTTTTCTCATTACATGGGATGCAAGGATGGGCTAAAACATTTTGAAAATTTCTTAGAGAAGTTCATGAGAAAACATCAACAATCTGTTCCTGTCACGAAACTGTGGTGGCTGCGGAGCCAGGGATTCTCAGTTAAGGGAGAAGGGTGCAAGTTCATTGACAGAACTCTGCTGCTCCCTGGGAGATTTCAAAAGAAGAAGCAGAAAGTTAATGAGAAGAGCCCTTTGTATTCCCAGCAATCCCTGGGCTGTGGCCTCCGCTCAGAGAGCACTATTAACAGAGCCACTTGCAGGTTCATCTTTCCTCAGCAATTCAGGGCAGGCACTTTGATGTGCTTCCTGATTTACCCCCTGTAGCTTCCTCTTCAAAAGCCTGAGGATGACTGAGCTTGTTCTCAGAGACACATGTGAACTCAGTGCAGCGATATTTCAAATTTGGTGCTCATCTTTGAAGTATAGTGACTTGTGCACTTTAAATTTCTTGTCCCCAAAAGTCTTCTATCTTTGCAAGCTTTCCTTCCAACTCACCATATATATCCCATACTCTACTCAATAGAGAGGTCACAGACTGATTCAGTAATCTTAATAATATGTCTTCAACTCTTTGCTGTTGACCTCATTACTTTTCCTCCTGTGATCCAAACAGAAAACACACAGAGACTGTCTTAATTCACTTTTCTTCTAGCTTTCTATAGTTCAAATTGCCTTTAAAATATTCCCCATGTCCATCTAGCCTTCCATTCTATTCCAAAAGATTTGACCTGAGTCAGCTTGTACTAAAAAGTAGAATGACATGATCAAGAAGTTGAAAGTCAGAAGAGACACGTTGCAAAATTACCTACTCAAGTTTATGTAGTAGTCCAAGGAATCCCTATCAACGTATTAGCAGAATGCAAATGTTCCCATAGTAATAAATAATAGACAGTCTGACATCATTTCTACTCATTTCATGGTCATCACTTTATGGTCTATTGTGCTTACCCAGTTTCTTGGGTTAAGGGTAGATGATAAGACTCAGAAAAATAGACACTGATAAAATGAACAAAGCCATATTTTAAAATGTTAGATGAGAAATTGCCCTAAATGATATTAAGTACAAGGAATAAATATTTATCTCTTTCATTAATATATATGATTTAATAAATAACACTTATCCAAAGTCTTGGGGTAATGAATTTAAATGAAACCAAAAGTTTTGTTGTTCCTGCTTCATTCAGCCCTTATTCCCTCCCAACCTTCCTTTCGCTCTCTTCTCACTCTTCCTTTCTCTTTTTCAATAATTGCCAAAGATAGATCGAAATGCAAAAGGAATAAAAGAAAATCCAGTGGCAAATATGTTTCCTCTGCATCCCTGTTCCTCAGCAACAGTGAACCCAGGATAGCAGAAGCAGGCAGTGTTGCCAGGTTCTCATGCTTCTTTACACAGCATTCTGTGTGTATTCAGAGATATATGAATAAAATAAATTGGTTTCATAAATATCACATTATAGAGCTTGTGAAAACAAAGCTTTGAAAGAGTTAAGTGATAAGCTTCAAGGTTATGGAGAAAGTCAGCAATGAAGTTGGGGATGAGCCCAGATTTTCTAATGCTTTTCTCTAGGCATTGTGCCATCTTGCAAATTTTCATCTTCTATATGCCAATAATTCTGCCTTTTGTATGGTTGGGCATATCTCCAAGGGTTTTAAATTTGACTTTTGTTCAAAAGCTCACCCTAAGAATAAATGAAGTATACAAATCTCCATTGTATGCAACATTTCAACCAGTTCACAGTTCCCTGTATATTTGAGAATACTTAAAAACATTATATTTAGTTTTAGAGCTTTCCTTCTCTTAGTGTCATAGAATCTTGCTTGATATAAAAAAAAATAAAGTTAAAATTTTTTTCTCTAAGAAAGACTTTTAGAAGTTTGAAAGTTCAAGAATTTTTTAATTTCCTCTTAAATGTTTCTTCAGCTCCACTTCCCAGATATTTACCTTTAATACATTTTCTCAGTTACATGAGCTGGAGGTCTTCTTGAGATTTTGTCTTTGCTGTCATGTTTGCATTACATAGGGTTTCAGAGAATGACTGCCCTAAAGGTAAAATTCCCCTAGTCCTTCAACAAAGTGTAATTGAAGAGGTCCTCCTTCAGTGAGGTGGCAAGGAATGCAGGTTAATGCACAGTGGACAATAGTAGAGGACTCTGGGTCCCTTGCAGGTGGAAGAATTACAGAAATTCTATATTGTGATAATGTATAAAAGGATTTAAAATGATGGTACTTCATTAAAAGTAAACAGTAATAGGAAAAATAAATAAACAGCAACAGAGTATGGTTTGCAGTCTAAGCTTCTGGATTTGATTCCTGCTGCACTACTCACTATCACTTGGGCAATTATTTCCTCTGGTCTCATTTTTCTTATCTCTAAAGTAGGTATTTTGATAATATGTCCACTTCAAAATGCATCTTTAAAAGCATGTGGGACATGCTTAGTACATTCACAGTATTCAATTCAATAAGCATTAGCTATTACTTTTTTAAAATTTTTTGGGGGAGTGTGTGCTTGTGTGTGTATGCATGTGTTTGCATGTGCATGTGTCTTTATCTCTTGTGGTTTCTTAAAATATTTATGTTGCATGCTCTCCAATACCATGTTCCAGTTCCCTAAACATTCTGAACCTTTACTCAGAAATCTTTTTAATCTTTTCTTTTTCTATATAATTTTGTTTTTTAATTAACTGCACACAGATGCATATATACACATACATATATACATATGTATATGGTGTATCATGGGTGACAAGGTGGTGGGAGAATCTTGGGGTAGACAAGGATGTAGAAATATATTTCTTAAGGATATATTTCTTAATATCCTTAAGAAATATATTTCTTAATATTAAGAAATATATATCTTAATATTTCATGATATATTTCATCTGAATAGCATGTGTGCACCCCTCCCCCGATTTTACCACCCCTCATGGCTTGCTCTATGCTTCATTTCTGCTGACAGTTTGTTAGTTTTAATTCTTACTTGTTCTTTGTTTATCCTGTATCCCACATATAGGTGAGATTATCAGTATTTCTCTTTCTTTCTGGCTTATTTCTGCTAGACTGATTCCTTCTAGGTCCATCCATGTTATCATGAATGCATCAAATTTGTTTTGTTTGATCACTGAATAATATTTCATTGTATAAACACACCACAACTTTCTGCTCCATTCATCAGTTTTGGGGCATTTGAGTTATTTTCATATTCTGCCTATTGTAAACATTGCTGCAATAAACATCTAAATACAGGTGTCCTTTTAAATTAATGTTTTTGTATCCTTTGGGTGGATTCCCAGAAGTGGAATTGCTGGATCAAATGGTAGTTCCTTTTTCAGTAGTTTGAGGGTCCTCCACACAGCTTCCCATAGTGGCTAGACCAGTTTGAATTCCCACCAGCAGTGTTAAAGTGCTTCTTTCTCTGCACATCCACACCAGCACTTGTTGTTGCCTGTTTTTGATATGAATATTACTGGTATAAGGTGGTATCTCCTTGTGATTTTGATTTGTATTTCCCTGACTATAGGTGATGTTGAACACTTTTTCATATGCTTATTGACCATTTGTATCTCTTCTTTGGAGAAGTGTCTTTTAAGGTCTTCTCCCATTTTTTGACTAGACTTTTCACTTTATTTTTACTAAGTTGTGTGAGTTCTTCGTGGAGATTTGCTACAGACCCTTTTAGTTGAGTGGCGTGTAAAAATTTTTTTGCTATTTGGTTGGTGACCCTTTCATTGTGCAGAAGCTTTTTAGCTTCATATAGTCTCATTTTATTCTGTTTCCCTTCATGTGTATGAATGTGTCCTGGAAAATGCTTCTGTAGTATAGGTCATGGAGTGTTGTGCTACGCTTTTTTCACTATATTTTATCATTTCAGGTCTAATATCAAAGTCTTTTACCAATTTTGAGTTGTTTTTTGTATATGGTGTGGGTGAGTTTCATTATTTCTCATGTAGCAGATCAGTTTTCCCAGCACCATGTATGGATGAGACTCTCCTTGTTGCAATGTATGTTTTTTCCTCTTTGTCATAGAATAGTTGATCACACATGTGCGGCTTTAGTTCTGGATATTCAATTCTGTTCCATTGGTCTGTGTGACTGTTTTTACTCCAGTACCATGCTCTCTTAGTTATTATGGCTTTGGAGCATAATTTAAAGTCTGAGAGTGCAATCCTCCATTCTCTCTCCTTTTGGTCAGGAGGGCTTTGACTATTCTAGGCTTTTATGTTATTCCATATGAATTTTAGTAGTAGTTGTTCTCTTTCTTCAAATGATGCCATTGGGATTTTTACTGGAATTGCTTTGAATCTGTAGGTTGCTTTTGGAAGGATGGCCAGTTTGATAATGTTGATTCTTTCAATCCATGAGCAGGGGATGTCTTTCCATTTCTTTGTGTCTTCTATTTCTTTTAACAATGTTTTATAGTTCTCTGTGTATAGGTTTTCACATATCTTGTTAAGTTTATTCCCATGTATTTAATTTTCATTGATGCAATTGTAAATGGATTTTCTAATTTCTTCTTCTTCCGACACATTTTTGACATATAAGAAGGCAGCTGGTTTTTGTTTGCTGATTTTGTGACCACCAGCTACCTTACTGAACTGGTTTATTATTTTCATTAGTTTTTCTATAGTGTTTTTAGGGTTTTCTATATAAATTATCATATCATCTGCATGTAGTGATAATTGTAGTTCTCCTTTCCCTAGATTTTTTTTGATGTCCTTCTTTTGCCTTATTGTTCTAGTTAGGGCTTCTAGTTTTATATTGAATATCAGTGGTGAAAGTGGACAGCCTTGCCTTGTCCCTGACCTCAAAGGGAAGGGTTTCGGTTTTTCACTGTTTAGGATGATATTGGCTGTGGATTTGTCATATATTGCTTTTATTATATTAAGGTACATTTCTTCTATCCCCAGAATTTTGAGGACCTTTGTCATAAATGAATGTGGAACTTTCTTCATTGCTCTCTCAGTATGTATTGATATGATCATGTGGCTTTTATTTTTCTTTTTGTTGATTAGATTAATTGATTTTCTGGTGTTGAACCATTCTTGTTTCCCTGGAATACATCCATTTTGATCATTGTGTATTATCCTTTTGATACATTGTTGCATTCTATTTGCTATGATTTTGTTGAGAATTTTTGCATCGGTGTACATTAGGGAGATTGACCTATAGCTTTCTTTCTTTGGGTTATGTTTGTTGGGTTTTTGTATTAGTTTGATGCTGATTTGTAGAATATATTTGGTAATATTCTTTATTTTTTTGAAAGAATTTTTGTAAGATAGGCATCAGTTCATCTCTGAACATCTGGTAGAATTCATTTGTAAATCCATCTGGTTCAGGGCTTTTGTTTTGGGAAAGGGTTTTGATTACTGATTCAATTTTGCTTTTTGAGATTGATTTATTTAGGCTTTCTGTGTCTTCTTTATCCAGCTTAGGATGGTTGTATAGTTCTAAAACTTTGTCCATCTCATCAAGGTTATTGACGTTGTATATAGATGTTTATAGTAATCTCTATTTTCTGTATCCTCTGTATTTCTACTTTGTTGTAATTTCTTCTCTTTCATTTATTATTCTTTATATTTACATTTTCTCTGAATATTTTCTTCTGTTTGTTTATTTGACTTCTTATTTCATCTTTTTTTAAATACATTATTTATTTTCTTGCATCGTTCTCCCTTCAGGCACAGTTCCCAAGGTTCTCCTCTTTTGTTGACCCTTTTCCCTCCCCATCCCTTGGTGTTTGTTTCATGTCTATGATTAGCTTGTAGGTTTAGGCCTCTGATTTTGGTTTTTCCTTAAACCAAGGAACATAGGCAGTAAATACATGCTTAAAAGAGAAAGACTGTAAAGGGGAAACATGATTGCGTTTCCTCCATATCTCTGCCTTGCTTTTGCTTTCACTAGACAAGCTTAAGCTAGGGAAGAGTACCTGCTACTAGAGGTTTTCAGCAAAACCCCCCAAATAGGACTTTTACTTCTTCTACAGAAAAAAAAAAAAATCCTACCACCACATTTCTCCTGAGTCCTTTTGTGGAAGCATGTTCTTTTTAAATTTAATTTAACTTTTTTTTTTAATTTCTTACAACATCAGCCAATGATTATTGGATCGTCTTCCCCTTCCCCTGACACACCCTCTGTTCACTCTGACTCCTCTCTCTTAGATGCTTATTGATCTATGTTAAGTACATTTGTCTCTTTCTTTTCTGTGACAATGTCCTTTTGCTGGGTGAGGGACTGTGTTCCTGGGACACAATAGATGTGCTGGTAGGTTTTTAGTCTTAACTTTACATTGAGCAGCCAGTCCATGCTAATTTGAGGTCACTCATTGTCCATTCTCTGTGCTGTTTTGCTGTCTCTTCAACTTATAGCTCTAACCTCTAGCTTAGGGGGCCTCATCCCCAGTCATTGTAAAGAAGTTACTTATTCTGGAGAGGCGCTATTGATGGACTTTGCAGGTCATTTTCTCTCCCTTAGTTTGTCTCTTTGCAGTGAAGCTGATGCCCCAGCTTTGTGGCCTTTCTCTCCCAAGGGATGAGGAGGAGCACCTTGCACTCTCAGATGGCATATCAGAACTGGTATTATCCACGCCTGGTGAGGCCATAGGTGTGATTCTGTGATAAGTCATCACCATGGTCATTTCTCTGTCCATTATTCCTTGGCTGTTTCTTCTCTTGCATCCTGCTCAGATGTGTGGGCATGATCTTTACCTGGTCCTTCACCACCCTATGTCAGTGTTTGTATTCTTTGTTTCCTCTTAATCCTCGTGGGGACTAAGTGGAGTGAAGTGAGAGTAAAACAAGAGGCGCTTCTAGTCAACTGCCCCCTGCTCCCTGCTCTGACAGAACCCTGCCAGGATCCAAGCATGCAGGAGTGCCTGAGCACTGGCTGACTCAGTCAGTCATGCCTGAGGCAGATCTCTAGAAGCTTCACAGCCCCCAAACCAAGGGTGCGTGCATGTGTGGTATAGTGTGGCCAGTTGCTGTGACTGGCCAGAGACCCTATGCACCTAAACCACACATTCACCCAGAAGCATGTTCTTTACATTGATGACTTTGAATGGTCTTATGCCTTAGTTGCTCGTTTTATTTTAATCTGACTGTGGAAAGTCATACCAAGAAAGCAATACTTTATGTACTACCTTATAATTCTCGATATTTTGAGAAATGAATATATTAAAATTTAAAGTATTGATTGAAGTCAACTATTTTAGAATTAGAGAATTAGAAGGGGACAGAAGAAAACTTTGGGAGTAAAAATGTTATCACAATTATGCAATGACCTTCAAGAGTTTATAAATATGTCCAAACACACACTTTAAATATGTGCTATATAATGGACTTCAATTTACAGGTTAATAGAGTTGTAAAATGACACATTCATGAAATGGTTATAATATCTATTTTTCACTTCAAGTGATTTACTTAACAAACATTTGACCTTTGCCAATGAAGGAATGTCTAATTATAATTAGAAGGGCAAGAAAAATGGGCTAAAATCAAAAGAATTGGATTTTTGTCTATTATGCATTGGTCTATATGGTAAATAAGGATAAATTTAAATTCAACTGTGAGCACAATCAAAAAGGTTTTATTTTTGAGAATTTGATAATATGATTTTTAAAGAAAATCCTTTAAACAGCTTGAACAAGAATAGTCAAGAAAGAACTCAACATTTTAATGGAATGACTTGTCCGGTTTTTAAATGTGTTAAAACCTTATTATATTTGAACAACAACAATTTTATTAGTGGGAAAATGTGTAAGGCTAATACAAAGGCAAAGGATCATAGCAGTATTTAAATTGTAATAAAAACAGAAATTGAAATGAAAAGTAAATGGATAGGTTATACAAATAATGGTGTTGGGCTATTAGTCACTATTTTTAGTTAAAAAATAAAATTACATCCTTTCCTAAAAAAATAAATAAGAATAAATTACAAGCATACTGGCTATAAACATTAAAAATATAGTCTATAAACATCCAAGACAAAATGACAGATAGTTTAGTAAATTAGAGTAAGAAAGGCTCTCAAAACATGACACCAAAGACAAAGACTATAATTTAAAATTCTGATAGAAATGATTACATAAAAATGCTAAATTTAAAAATCACATTGAAAAACACTAAGTTAAAAGCAAATCATGGACCAATATATTTTGGCATTATCAATGCTATGAAGTTGACCTTTTCATATGCAGATACCTTTTATGTAAAGATACTTATAAAAATATATTCGTGACCTATACATGATACCCAATTTAATTAATAATCTGGATTGTGACTACCTTGCACTTTGATTTCTGTATTTTCCTCTACAAACTTTCTACACAGCATATTTTATTACCTATATATAACACAATGAATGCTAATAAGTTAAATATAAAATCTTAGGTGTTTTCCAAAAGAATCTTTCCATCTAATTTTACATAGAGAAATGGATTGGATAAGTACCATAAAACATAAGAATACAAAACAGCAAGTTTTGCATTTCTCTGTCTAATGTTACCATGTTAAATATAAGCATTCATGCAAAGGTCTGCCTAGACACATGTTGCAAAAGCAGAAACGTCCATTCTTATCAGCAAGAGGTATTCTTCCACTTTGAAAATACAGAACTTGATACGTCCTTTTAAACTAACAGTAAAATATTGAACATGTAAACAATCATGTTCTATTCTATGATATGGGTAGTAATTCTTTGCTTTTCTGTAGTCTAACATCTATAAATCTCTCCTAATTTTTTTAAATCCTTCAAATTTTAATTGAGATAATCTTGGTTAACAGTACTGTACAAGTTGCAGAGGTATAGGATCACACACTTCTGAGGTGTGTTACCACCATATCCACCTCTAAGGTATCCATAGTCCTCCAGTGTAGTTCATTGAGCCCCATAGACACCCTACTCTACATCTTCCTTCTCCCCAACTGATAGCCTCAATTCCATAGTCACAGTTCTAGGGTTTCTTATAGGGTGGACTCTATCTGATCTTTTGTTTTGTCTCTCTACATTCCACATGTAAGTGAAACCACTCAGTATTTCTTTTCTCCCTCTTATTTTGCTTAGCATTATCTCATCCTGTCCCACCCAAGTTATTGAAAATGCAAGAGTCCATCTTTTTTAAATAGTTAAATAGTTGAATAATATCACTCTCTCTCTCTGTATATATATATATATCATATCTATATATATATAGATATATATATATACACCATATATATATATACCATATATATATATATATACCATATTTATATATATATATATACCATATCTTCCTAATATGCTCATCTGTCACTGAGTGCTTTGGTAGTTCCTTAACTTGACTAAGGTAGATAGCCCTGCAGTGACGATAGTAGTGCATATATCCCCTCTAATTAGTGTTTTCATGCTTCAAGAGATGCTAGGAGTAGAATTACTGGATTTTATTATAGCTATACCTTGAATGTTTTGAGAAACTGGCACACTGTTTTTCATAAGGTCGGTACTATTCTACACTTCCACCAACACTATCCCAGGGTTTCTTTTTCTCCATACTCTCCAAAATGATTTCTGTCTCTGGTCTTTTTGATATGGGCCATTCTCACAGGTGTGAGATATCTCATTGTGTTTTTTATTTGCATTTCCCTGGTGATAAGTGATGATGAGCATTTTGCATTTGCCTGTTGACCATTTGTGTGTATTATTTTGAGAAATGCCTATTTAGCCCTTCTGCCCATTTTTTGATTTGTTTATTTTCTTTTTGTTGAGTTCTATGAGTTCTTTGTAGATTATGGACAACAGTCCCTTGTTAGATGTATTTTCTCCTATTCAGTAGGCTGTGTTTTTCATCTGATAGGTTCCTTCACTGTGCAGAAGCATTTTAGTTTGATATAGTTCCATTTATTTTTATTTTCTTTTGTTTTCTGCCATTGGAGATGAATCCACAAAGACATTACTGAAGCTGGTATCATGATGTGTGTTCCCATTTTCTTTTATATATTTTGCTTTAGATCTTACTTTTATTTTTTGCTTTTTTTTTTGCATATTGCATGAAATATAGGTCTAGTGTCATTCTTTTGTACGTGATTGCCCATTGTTCCCAACACTACCTGTTAAAGAGTATTTCTTTTATACAATGCATACTCTTGGCTCTTTTGTCATAGATTAAATGTCCATGTAGGTGAGGGATTATTGGACTCTACATTATATAGATATTTCAACCCTCATGAATGCATTGGTATTTGTTTTGTGAATCAGTGTGTTATGCAATATGGGTAATATCCTATGTGCATTTAAGAAAAATGCATAATCACTTTTTGCGGACTCTAGTCCTATAAGTATCAACTAAGCCCTTGATACCCAATTCCATGTTGATGGCTATTGTTTCCTTGTTGATTTGCTGTCTGATTTATCTATCCATTGATGAGAGTGGTGTTGAAGTCCCCTACAAATATTACATTTTTGTTAATATGTTTTGAAATTTGTTAATCATTTCTTTATATATTTTTATTTGCCTTTGCTTGGCACTTACATGAGTGCTATGTCTTCCTGAAGTAGTGATTTTATATTTAATGCCCATTTCTGACCTTTATTGCCTGTTTTTATCTGAAACTTTATTTTCTCTAAGCATTGCTTACAAGGCAATTACTTTCAGGATAAATTTTACCATTCACATTGAATTCAATGTCTTTGAAGCACAGTTGAGTTTACTGGAGAGAGAAAGATAGCTTTTTATTTTTTTCTAATGTATTGAATTACTCTACCTTTTGCTTGTTGAGTTCGGGACATTCCATTTAAGGTTATGATTGTAATTTGAGTCTGTTGCTGTCATTTAGCTAATTTTGGGGGTTCTATTTCCCTGTTCGGTGTTTTGTAGTATTTTCCTTTCCTTTTCTTTTTGATTTAGAGAAGAGAGGTCCTTTCAACATGTCTTTAGGGGAGGTCTAGTGTTTGCAAAACTTATTAAGTTTATGCTAGTCTGAGAAGGCCATTACATCTCTATAATATATGAAGCAGTCTTATAAGATAATTTTGGCTCACAGTTTTTATCTTTCAGTTTTTTTAAATATACCAATCCAATATCTCCTTGTTTATTGGGTTTCCACAGAGAATTTTGGTGTAAATCTGATTCAGGTGAAAGTTTTGATTATTTTTGTCCTTTTGATGAACGTGTGATTTTGTTCTACCATTAAATTACTACTACCATTGCTACTGTGAAAATTTTGACTAGCTATCCTGATTCACATACAGACACCTGAGATCATTAACTAGAATACATAACAGCAAATTTTTCAAACGTATGACTTTTTATAGCCATATTGTTAGGATAATCTAGATTTTTCTATCATTTGGTAATCTATGCTACTGTTATGCTTGTTTAAATATATTTTATTAATAAAAATAATAATTGATGAAGCTAGAAATAATCATGCTAGTGGAAATAACCAGAAAGAGAAAGAAAAGCCAGGCTCACTTATATTGGGGATATAGAGAAAACAAACAAAAATATAAGAAAAGGTTAAAACTAACAAACTGACAACAGAACTAAAGCATACAACAAGCAAGGGAGGAGGAGAAATCAAGGGACGGATAAGCACAAGAGATTAAGATGATGGCTCATGGGTGACATAGTGTGGAAGAACCTTGGGGAATACAATGATGTGTGTTTGTTATGTGTGTGTGTGCGTATAAACAGATGCATATGTATATACACAATAAAAATTATTATTGCTGTCTCTTTTCATATTTTTTGCTTGTTCTTTCTTTTATAAAGTGCTGAATCAGTCTGATAGCTTTGTTTTTTCTAATAGTTTTGCTTGTTTACAGTTTATTATTTACATATTATTGTCTTCCTTCAAATTTCAGCTGCGTATACATGTATTAATTTTATATGTATTTCAAATATATTCTTTCATTCTATGACATGTTTTCATTCATTGATATTTTCTTTTTTGTAAATGAACAAGAAATCTTAATATTAGATAAATTTATTTATTGGTTTTCTTTTTCATGGTAATATTTATATCTTATAAATATCTTTTATTTATTATACCAAGTAATGAAAACAATTTCTGATGCAACTTTTAATGTTTTCATTTTTTGCATTTCACATATAGGTCTGTAGTACAAGTGGTAATGATTTATGTGCATGACATATGGAAGAAATTTGATTTCATTATGTCTGGGTAGATTTTCATTTGTATTAACATGGTAGTTTTGGAATTATATCATGGTATGATAGACGTTAAATGATTTGATTATTGTCATACTTTAATTTTTATTATGTTAAAGGTATATAAAATATTTTTATATATTTTTATATATCCTCTATTTTCTATTGGACACTTATCCCAATAATATATCCCTTAAATATATAAAATATTTTATATTTCATATTATATTTATATTAGTTTATATTCATTTTTATATTCAAAGATTTTGAAATTTTTTCTCAATTCTTTTTGAGGATTGTTTTGGTTTTTGTACACAGAATAATAACATAAATAATGACTATTTTTTTCCTCTTCAATGCTTAATTTATTGATGAAAGTGATCTTATTCATACCCTCTTTATTGTCAAGGTCATGCTGGTGTCATGTAATGAAAGGAGATATATTAGCTATTATTTTTTATGTGTCAAAAATTATACACACAAACATGTATGTGTATTTGAAAAGGTTGTCTCAAGTATGATTTATATATTCTTGAATTGTCTGGTAGAACTCACTGATGAGGCCACTTGAATATGGGACTTTGTTAGAAATTTCTGATTACTAAATCAACATGCTTTGTGTTTTCAATATGAATAATTTTGTCATTTCAAGAATGTATTATAACTGAATCATACCATATGTCACCTGGAAGACTGAATTTTTAGTTCTCAGTATAATACCCTTGAGATTCATCTAAGATGTGCGTGACATTTTTGTTTATTGCTGAGTTATAATCCATGGTACAAATGTGCCAGTTTAACTATTCAAACACTGAAGAATACCTGAGTTATATAAATATCACAAATAAAGGGTATCTTTGTGTGAATGTAACTTTTGAATTCTCTGGGATAAGTGTCCAAACAGGTAATAACTGGGTCTTATGAAATATTAAGTTTTAAAAGAAAGTAGTCATCCACCTTTACCAGCGTAAAGTGTACAATTTTGCAGTTTCATCAGCTATGTGTGAATAAGCCATGTAATTCATATATTTACTAACATTTGTTCTTATTACTATTTTTTATTTTAGTCATTTTGATGAAAGTACAGTGAACATTGTATGAGTTTAGTTTATATTTAATATCAAATGATAGCAAACATTTTTTCATATGCCTGCTTTCATTTCATTTTCTTTGTGCAATTTTACATGTCTTTGCCTATGATCAAATGGGGTTCTTTATTTTAAGTATTCAGCTTTGAGTATTCTTTATACAGTTTAGATATTGATCAACTATATGTTTCACAAATGTTTCCTCCAGTTTGTAGCTTATCTTTCCTCCTCTCCAAAAGGTCTTTCACAGAGTATATTTTAGTAATTTTTTGATGACTAATTTTTTGATGAAGTCAAATATTTCTTCATAACTTTTGTGGATTTTGCTTTTGCTGCCATGTAAGAAATGATTGCTTAAACTTAACCCCAATGTTTCTAAAGTAATTGCTTCATTTATTAAAATGTCTGTATTTCCTCCATTGACTTGCATTTGCTCAGTTGTCAAAAATAACTTGGCAGTATTTCAGTCGATCTAGTTCTGAATTGTCCATTGTCTTCCCTTGATCTATATCTCTAATTCTCTCCAAATATCACACTATCTTGACTACAATAACTAGTTTGACTCAATGTCAGGTAGAGTTAGTCCTCTCATTTTATTTTTCTTTTTCAAAATAGCTTTAACTGATCTAGATCTTGTTTCTTTTTGTATACATTTTGTACTCACTTTTGTCTGTAAAAACGTTGTTTGGATGTTTTCAAGCAATATATTAAACCTATAAATTTGAGGAGAGTTTATATCCTGTGTTTCCCATTCATGACCACTTTAAGCATGTCTGTTTATTTAGTTAATCTTTCATTAGAATTCTGTAATTTTCACAATACATATCCTGTACATATGTCATTAGGTATAAATGTTCGTTAAGCTATGCTTATAATTTTCTTTTGCATAAATTTAATGATGCTTTTATACTTTTCTAGTTATTATATTAGAAACATAATATTTTAAATTTATTTTTCAGAACTACTATCATAAGGGGCAGAAGATGATGCATTACAAAAATTCCGCAACCATCATTGCTACTCATTATTTGAAATGTTAGATTATAAAAACATGATAGGTGACTTTTTTCTTAAAATATAAAGAATGTGCTGAGATTTCTAAAACACAGTTCTGTAACTCTATAAGCATTAAGCAAAGGACCACAGAAGTATCTATTTACAGTTTATGCTAGGGGAAAGGTAAAGTGAAGTTGGAAGGACTAGGACAGGAGAAAGTCAATTTTTTCCAAAGTAGTAAAATATAGAAAACAAGAAACAAGTGATAGTTGTGCCCTTTTCAAATAAAATAATAAGAAGCAAGAGTTATAAAGAGGGAGGGTGACTGTTATATAAGATTCTCAAAAGTTGTCCTAAATTTTAACTGATTAATTTAGTCAGTTAGTGATAAAACCCTTATATTGAACATAGTTTATTTTTGGTGGATGAAAAATAGATCCAATAGAATGGAAAAATAAATTTAAACATCTGCAAACTGCAATTAGAAAATTAAGAATGATTTGAAAAGTCAGTCTAGGGCCCAGAATGTAATCTAGAGATTACTTACAACTTAAGAGGTTCATAACAGTTTACTAACCTATATATTTCTTATGGTTTTATGTAATAACATCATTATAAATGTATCATTGAGATTGCAAATGTTAAAGATTATTTTTAAGAATTGCCAATTTTTGTTGGATGTACTAAATATAGAACAACAGCTAGTGAAAAACAATTATATAACAGATGCATATATTCTCAATCCTACAGGAAGAAAAATATCACAGTAAAAGTTCATCAAAAGGTCAGAAAATCTTAAAAACAATAATTTAGTAGAAATGTATAAATTTAAAATTGTAAATGAATCCTGTTATTTAAAATTGTAACATGGAAAAATTGGATCTAATATTACTACTTTTATTCATAAGATAGTTTCCCAAAGCATTTCAACAAAAAAGGAAGAGGGAAAATTTTAAATATATTTAGATGAAGTCTATTACTTTTAGTTATGTTATTTTATCACAGATTGTGGAACATTCAGGTACATTTAAAATTGCCAAAGATATTTGCATGTATTAGAGGAATCATGTATTTAAAATAAAAGTAGTATATACGCAGTAAATGTCCTCATAGCTTCAATACTTGGAGTCTTATTTTAGAATGGACAATAGTTAATACATAAGCAATATACTCAAGATAGAGATTATAAAATTAAAAATTTTAGTTACTTTTTGACATAAAATAATGCAACAATTAAAAATGCATCTAAATTTCACCAATGTTTTACTTTTTCACAAAGCAAGTTATAAAGCATTAAGACTTAAATTATACATTTTAAATTTAGCAAATATTGAGTATATTTCCCATGTTTTATATGGACATATAAATATTTTCTGATATTTAAAACATATATTTGGAAGACTTCAGGACTAATTTGGGTAGCATCATTCTTTCCAGCCATCCCTCTTACAATTAAAAATCCTGGCCCTAACAACATCAGTAGGAAAAAACTCTGAAAGGTAGATAAAAAGAAGTTGACTGCCTAATTACATCAGTTCAAGACCTGACCAAAAGTATAGCATAAATTCCCTGACCTTCCATATATCCCAAAGAATCCAACACAACCAACATAATCATACATTATTATTTTCTTGAAGAAGAACTCTAAGAAAGGCCCACTTTTGATAGACTGGGAAGAAGGTAGTCCAACAGAAACAGAAATCTTCATGGAATAGCTACCGTGTTTTATATAAACAAAACAGGAAAACTGCCTTTTTGTAACTTCTGTAGGGAGAACTGGGAAGTAGGTAGTAGATACGGGTGCAAAAATTGTCACCTCAAAATATGTCTTTTTGGAAAAAAACTTGGAACAGGGACTTTGAAGGTTGGTGGATGTTGTTTTTGATATTTATATGTAAGTTCTCTTTCTAAGGACTTCTCACAAGAAGACCTAGTTTCCTTATCTCTTTTCTGTGGAGCAGGTTCAATTTAAATCTTCATTATCTTTGTCTACTGTGTTTTCCAGTAACCTATTGTTCTTTCTCTCTCTCTCGCTCTCTTCCCCCCATCTCACACACATGAACACACACACACACACACACTAGTCTAGACTGTTATTTTTGGCATGTAAAGCCAAATCAGCCATGTTGATTTTCTCCAGTGAATATAAGAGGTATATATGTTATCATTAAACTTCTTTTTTGTTTTTTTCTCTTATCAGTCTATCTGATGTTTGTCTGATTATTACTCAGTTTAGAAGAACATAAAGGATAGTTTACTTTGTTCCAGGACACTAGCTATATATCTCCTTTCCAGGAAAGTAAGAGGCTACAATCTGATTTCTCTAGTTGATGGTACTGACAGAACATGCAGCATCATCCATAGAAGTAATCAGTGTTTTGATTCCCCTACCATGTATGTGGATGTCAGCAGGTCCAAGATGAGTTGGGCCTCTATCACCAAAGGATAAGAATTAAAGATAATGAGATAGTCTGAGATAATGGGATTGATTACTAATATACTTGTTTTTCTACACAGGTAGGAATCAGTAGAGACCATTAAAATATTTCCAATAGATTGTATCAATAAAAAAAAAACCAATTAAGTGTGAAAAGATAGAAAAAAATGGAGCAATTGAAAATTCATACATCAAAAAATTAGAGAAAAATGAACTTCAATATTAACCTTTGCCTTAAATCAAAATTATCAACTTAAGATAAAATCTGAAACTATAAACCTTTTCAAAAACAAAGTTATGAAAAAAGTTCAGAATCTAGAAGAAGATCAAGCTTTTAAATGACACCAAAAGCACTAACCATACAGGAAGAAATGATGTTTGACCTTACCCAAAGTCAAAATTTTGCTCTGAAAAACACTCTGAAAGAGAAGAAAAAGTAAACCACAAACAGTAAAAACAAAAACAAAAACAAAAAAAAAACATCTTGGACAAAACAGAAGTTCTAGCTTATAAGAAGCTATCAAATCTCAAAAGTAAGATAGCCAAAGAAACCAATTAGTTAGCAAAAGATATGCATAGCATTTTAATGAAAAGTATTAAGATACAGGCAACTAGATGCCTGAAAATATATTGGATCTCATTAGACATTAGGAAATATGATGTAATTACACAGTAAGAGAGTAAGAAAAAGCAGTGACAAAAACAAATTTTAGTATGGATGTTGAAAAGAGAACTGCTAAAGTCATACTAATGGTAATAAAAAAGTGGTATAGATATTTTTAAATAAGAGCCTGGAATTTCTTAATAGGAAATGGATCTAATCAGAAAATTTTAAATGAAATAACCTATAGTAGTACTACATATGCATAAATTAAAGAAAGGATTATTAGAACTATATTAAAGTTTTTTGAATTTATTCCAAGAAAAGTAGAGGTCCTTGATCAGTTTGTAGTCGGAAAATTATAAGATCATTTCGATATTTTAAAGGATAGTACTAGTATTATTGTGAGCTCCATGTGTAAAGATTGGGAAGTGGTCATGAGGATATACAGATGTGAGATCATTTAGAAGTTCGTTTGGCAGAAGAGGTTCATAATTTGGTGGTGACGCTGTCCAGGCATTTGATGGTAAGCATGGTGTGATACAATTCTAAAGCGATAAATTGTAACCTAAAACACATACAATTTTGTAAACTAATGCTACCTCAATAAAAAGAAAATCTATTTGTGCAGTATAAGAAATGAAGTGTGGTTAACAGTACCCACCCCAAAGCCCAGAGGGTGGGCTGAGGCTCGCACAGACTAAAATGTCACCTGCACTGGGAACTCCAAATCGGCTGAGAGGAGCAGCTATCCCATCAGCACCTGGGGGAGGAGTTCACACAAGACAGGTGAGGCTATCCACTGAGAGCAGCCAGGGGCATGGAAGGGTGAACGGTGGTCTAGGTAGGCAAGCGGGGGGAGGGGGGGGCTTGCCAAGGCCCCTTCCATTTCTCTCTTACTTCTTACTCCAGCTAAACTTCAGAGGACCCAGAATATGCCCAACACCAACCCCAACATAGAACGAATGAGGGACCAGGCAAAAGTCCAGCCCACAGGCCTGAACTGGACACAGCAGATGGACAACCAAGTGAACCAGTGCATGCAAGACCAGAAAAACAACCATAGAGACATGATGTCACCATGTGCACTTCTGTGCTCGCTGGGCCAAGACCCAGGACTTCATTTCAGATATATACTCAAGGAGAGCAACACACCCTCTCCTCATTACGGGAGAGGTGAGGATGACCAAAGAGGGGATAATGGGCCTCACATCAAAACTGCAAACTGAAGCAGAGGAGATGATCTTCAAAGGCCACTTGCAGAAGCCTGAACTCACAGAGAAACTTCTTGACCAACACTGGCTGGGGCCAAGACCCCCTAAGTCCAGCACCAGAGCCATAAGGAAAAGCAGCAAAGCAATAGAAATGGGATTGGTTTGGAGAGGACGGCCTACAGCAAGAAAACATGGACAGATCACAAAGGAATATAACCTGGCCACCCAATGCAAACTTAAGACTGAAAATCTAACAGCAAGGTTCGCCTGGACCCAACAACGCAGTCCCTCACCCAGAGAAAAGACACTACCATAGGAAAGAGACTAATGGACTCAGCACAGCTAATAAACAACAAAGAGTGGGGTTTGAGAGAATGGAAGGGGCACCAGAGGGAGGAGGGAGGGGAAAAAAAATAACACAGAGGTTGTAACCTAGAGAACAAAATAAAATAGTATAAATAAAATAAATTAATAAATAAAAAAACTAAAAACTGGAAAATACAAAAAGTAAACAGCATTCATAATGTTGGACTCAAAACTAGTATTACTAATATGGATTACAATATAGATTATTATCAAGTATCACAATATGAATTATTGGTCATCCAAATGACGTATTTAATTCATTATATATACATGAATGTAGATAATATCAAAGTAAGACTATATTATGTAAGCAATATTTAGGAATCTCTATAGTCTTTATAAATATATGAAATTGCTTTTAGCATCCAAGACATGAAGATAGAAATCACATCAAGTTAGTAATGAGTCCTTAATAAATCTTAACTAATTTTTTACTGTCACTAATAAATGAAAAGGTGTTATAATAAAACTTCCTAGTTTACAGTTCCTAGATTACAGTTCCCAGAATCTTTGGAATGTCCTATATGTTGAGAGACTTGAGAGACTAACAGTATCTTTGTTATTTTTTTGAGACAACTTTTAGAAAGTAACTGATGTTGTTGCTTGGTTATCAATTGGCCAACCAGAGTGTTTAGCGGTTTGGAACTTTCAGTCTTAGCCCATACCTCTCAGAAGGAGAGAAAAGCTGTAAGTGGAGTCCAATCATCAATGGTCAATGACTTAATCAAGCATGTCTATGTAATGATGCTTCAAAAACCTAAAAGATGGATTTCAAAGAATGTCCAGGTTGGTGAATACAGATTTAGGAAGAGAGGTATGACGAGAAAGGACCTAGAAGTTCCACACCCACTCCCCAAACTTTGTCCTGTGCATCTTTTCTGTCAGGTTGTCCCTGAGCCTTATTGTTTCATAGTAAACTACTATTTCAGTAATTAAATTCTTTCCCTGGGCTCTGTGAACCACTTTTGCAGAACTCCATGAGCAGGTCATGAAAATCTGTTTTATAGCCAATCAGAAGCATAGGCAATAGGTTGAGCTTATGATGGAATTCCTCGAAGGGTCAGTGATCAGTCTTATAGAATTGAACCTTTAATCTGTGGAATCTGGTGTTGTCTCCAGGTAGTGTCATAATTGAGTTGAATTCAGGTAATTCCAAAAACCTTGCTAGTAAATCAAGTTTTACTTGTTGCTGTAAGCATCCTCCCTCTCTGGACACACTTTGGAATGGAGTACAAACATGCAAATGAAATAAAAAATTATTACTCACTAATAGAGTGAGCAATAACTAGAGCCCGGGATTAGCATTTCTCAGCTTTCCTTGGTTTCCAACATTAGATATTTTGTACTAAAAATGCACATGTGAATGTGTGCACACACCCCCCACCACCACCACCTCACACAAACACTTTGGATGTTCATGTGTAACTTATTATATACAGACACTGATTTATCTGTAATCAATTGTTAATGTTATAAGTAATTGATTTTTATTTTATAACTTGTCTATTTTCTATGCTATTTATAAGTTCAACTGGGAGGTATTGTGCTACTCTCCTTGGGAATAAATTTACTGAAAACATCGAGAATCACCTACAAATAAATTAACTTTTAATTGAAAACTGAATAGCAATAAAGAAGGTGGTATATGAAAGAACAAAATTGGGATCCTTCTATTTTTACTGCATTTATGTTCTGGAAGAAAACTACTCACTTTGAATAGATAGTACAACTGTAAATAAAAAGCATAGTATCCAGACAGAACAGTTACCAGACAGAGATTGCATCTCAGTACACAGCTTCATCAGTGTTAAGAGGCTAACACTCTCCAGCAGGAGGTGAAGATTTGTTTGCCATATTAAATATGAAGACTACATAGTCTTACCCTTGTAAAAATAGGTCAGGCTTCAAAAGAGACATTTTAATACTTAAAGTTACAAAACAAGCAACTCTCATGGGCATTTCTTTGTTTACTTAGTTTTAACTGCATTTACTACATGTGAAGTTTGAAAGATTTATGGGACTAGCTAGAGGCACAAGTCATAATAGCTAATGCAAGTCTATCCTACAGAAGCTGTTTTTCAATTGGGCATAAGGTTCAAGTAAAACAAACAAAAAATGAACTGTGAGTGTTATGGGACTTTAGCAAAAGTTCTGTTATTCCATATTGTGCCCTTTTGGGATAGTTGGCAAGTCGAGCCAATACCAGTTCATTTATTGACTCTATAAATGGTTATAGTGGTTTAGACAATTCTTTCATGATTCATCAAAAGGTGAAATTAATAGATATTGATTTACTACTGACCTTTCTCATTTAATCAATGAGATACAGTCTACCCAACATCCCCCCCAAAAAAAAAAATTGTTGAGAGCATAATAGGAGCTTCATACATATTCATTGCATATTTTATCAAGAATACATATAAATTATAATAAGAGTTTCTTCTTTTTGTCTATATCATGTCTATGCAGCTAACACAAATACATACACAAAATCTTGTTACATATAGTGTATTTGGGTGTGCCAGAGATCATCTCAGTGTGTAAAAAATAATGCAAAGCATTTATATCTTCATGGATAGTTCACAGACTTTTCCACTGTCACTCTGTCTTCTGGCATTCCTACAATTAAAAATCCCCAGTAGGGCAAAGATTTTCATAATCAATGCAAGTATATAATCACCAATCTACTCACTTTAAACCAATACAACGCAAACATTTTTTCTAAGATTTTGAGATCAATGATAAAGCACACAAAAAGGATGTGATACAGCAGACTGTTATGTCCAGGAAATTCTAAGTCTGTACAAACTTGTAGTCTGACCACAGACTGACTTTTCAACTCTCACATATCTATCAGCATGTCCACTGATTTTTGTAACCACGTCTGAAAAGTGAAAATAATGCATTGGTTGATTTCTGAACTTCAAAATCTACTATAAAACTATTCTGAAGCTGTTCATATAAATATGAATTTTAAAGAGTCGTTCTGTGGAGATCTTTGACAATAACATGGTATGTGTAACCTTTCTTAGAAAAAGAAAAGGAGAGTTTAAAATATCTAAATTCCAGGGCTCCTTTTAGTCAAAAGTCTTGTTACTTTAGTTTCATGGGATGAATAGTGACGTTTACTTCAAGTTCTATGTTCTAACATTCATATTCAGAAGCAATTACAATAAAAGCTTAGACTTATTTTTCCTTGTTAATGGACAGCAATACAGATCTGAATAAAATGTCTAAGCTCTGACAAATTATAATTCACACTTTAACTTTTCAAATCATGCCTTTCCAATTCTATAAAATAGCAAGTAGAAGCAAATATACCTTTAACTTTTCCCTAACCTTGGTAATTTCCTTTTTATGGACCATAGGCTCAAAGCCCTTGGCAAGCAAAAACATCAGCCTTGAATTTAATAACATTGTTTGTATCGATTATATTTATTTTTGCAGTTAACTTTAATGGAAAATGATACTTTTGCTCCATTCACAATAGTGATATATATTTTCCTTCCAAAGTAGATTTTAAGCAAAAGAGAAGGTGAATTGATTCCAAACATTAAATTGCTAGAAGTACAGATCATATGTGGATAAAATAAAAATAGTAAAAGTGATAATTAGATATCTGAAGATTAGAAAGGCATAGCTTTGAAAGTGAATGTGATTTATCAAGTCTCCTGACCTTGTCTCATCTCCTAGATAATTACAATAACCAGTTGGTTTCTAATACTCATTTTCTGAATGTGGGAAAATCTATTTCCCAGTGAGCCAACTATGAGGCTGGTTTTATGTTAGATTTTGGAGTTGACGTTTAATGGTGCTTTTCATCTTTGGCTCAATTGAAAAACAGGGCCATTTGACCTAACCAGGTTTCTAAATGAGCAAGTCACTTTAAGTTCTGTCCTCCATTACTTCCAAGAGTATCTCTTATATAAAAACATATATGAGGGAAGGTGTGTATTTCACTGTGTGCATTCTCTTATACTATGAATAGAAATATAAATTTGTATGGTCCTTTTGGGGACATGGAGGGTAGCATTTATTAAACAGTTACCAACATAATATTTTGCTCAAATTTTTATTTTTGGGTAAAACAGTGTAAAGACTTACAGTGAGATATAATCTGAGTATTTGTTGAAACAAATAATTACAGATTAACTCACCTCCCTTGTCAAATGTTTTTTTTTATTTCTGATTACAGTATATCTCTTTCATTATCTGAGTTTTTCTCCAATCTTTGTAGCCACTCCTTCTAGAACTGCTGATTTCTTCATCATTAAAACCCTTAATGATAAAATGTGTTAGAACAAATTTCTTTCAACTTTTCTTCATCACTATTTCATAGTATATATACCATGCAGTCTTATGACTTTAAATAGCCTTTTATACATTAATGATTCAACTCTTTATACCTTTTGGTTCTTTCCTCCAAGGTTTATATATTTAACTCATTACTGTGCATGCCAATTTGCATACCAAATATACATTTCAAGCCCAACTTGCCCCGAACTGAGCTTGTGATTTTATGTCTTCTTCCAGTCTTTCTTACTGCATCTCACCAAGATGAAGTATCCAGTTTTATTAGATTTTTTTCTTTCACCTATGCCATATTAAATCTGTCACACTGCCCTATTTATTCTATGTTAAAATTATTCCAAAATAAAGCAAAAGGCATCTCAGTACCGTCATATGTAAATTGATGTGTTCAAAGCTTTCCCCTTGAGATAAGGAATAAGATAAAATTTCTATTATCACCAATTCCATTATTTGCCCGTCCATTAAAGCAAGAATAAGAAATAAGAATAATAAAGACTGTAGATTATATTCTTGATCATATAAAAATTCTTAAATAAACTGCTAAAAATTCATAGAATTTATAAGAATACTTACTTAGCTGGTATCAAACTTCATTGTATTTACATACGACAGGAACAAAGAACATGTAACCAATTACATTAAAAAGACATAAGAATAAAACTAGCAATAGATGTAGACATTTTATAGATCACTATAAAAATTTATTAGGTATGATAAGAACATCCAAATATTCAATGCTATAAAGTGTCATTTCTTTCAAGTTCAATATATAAATAACTTGAAATACTATAAGATCTTGTGTAAACCTAACTGGTCACAGGGTAACTCAGAATAAACGGTTTTTGGTGTATCTGCAAGGCATTTCCAGATGAGATTAGCATCTGAATCAGTGTACTCAGCAAAGACTGCCCAGTTTGATTGGACCTTACTAGAATAAAAAGTAGACAAATTCTTCCCTTTTTTTCTTGCTTCATATTTTGAGGTAAGACACTCTGTTTTTATATTCTGCTCCCAGACTAGGCTATCCAGTAATGCAAACACTGAAACCTCTAGTTCTCCAGTCTTAGACTCAAGCATAATTACGCTACTGACTTCCTGAAATCTCCAGCTTGCAGATGACAAATTATGAATTTTTTAGCCTCCATGATGTAATAAATCAATTCCTCACAGTAAATCTCTTTTTTACCCTTCAGACAAATTATGAGAATATATAAGTCTGGTGTACCTGGATACCCTTACATATATGCAAAAGAATTCATATGTAAATATACTGACAGTGCTGATGGAATAAATAAATGCTGATAATAACCTGAGTGCACTTCACTTATTGAATGACTGCATGAATACTACTAGTGTATTCATAGAATGTATTTAACATGTAACAAAATTTATAGCTGGAAAATGGCATAGCATTATAGAAAGATGTACAGCAACACATTCAGTACAAGATAATTACCAAGAGTAAGTTAAATTTCCAAGGTGATTGTATTTGTACTCTATTGCTACTGTACCATATTGTCACAAGATTCGTGATTTAAAACAATGTAGCTTTATTATCATATAGTTTTTGAGGTCATGAATCTGAAATCAGTTTCATTGGGTAAAATCAATATGTTGGCTCCTTAACTTTTCTAGCTTCTAGATGCCAACAACTCTTTGGTCATGGTTCCGTCTTATATTGTCAAAGTTAGAAGAAAAGCATTTTCAAATATTGCTATGCTCCCATTTACATCATTTTCTGGCTCTCTGATCTTCTGCCTCTTTCCTATTATATCCTTAATGATAACATTGGACTTGTCCAGAAAATTCAAGATTATCTCCCATTTCAATGTCTTAACAAATTTCACAAGCCCCTTTTGTCATATAAATTAATATATTCACAGTTCGCAGGAGTTATGATGTGACACTTTGGGGGTTTGGGGAGAGAGGTAGCATTTATATTGATGCCAAAAGCACTGACATTTTCTTATAATTTTCTTCTATAAGAAGAAAATTTGATTAATATCTATATCAAAATAGCAAGAAAGAAATATTTCTGTTCAAAAATTTGCATTTCATAATCACTAACAAATACTAATTAGCACCTCAGTCTTGAAGAATAAAAAAACTAACTATAGGCTCATGTCAGCTACCACTGTCTTGTGTAACTGATAATCTTTTCAAATACTACTTCTAAAAATGTAATGTACTGGATACTTTTTCAATTTACAAAATTTTAATGACTCTTATGCCCCTACATTCAACTCTATCTAATAAGTTTTCTTCATGACCTCAAAACTCAATTAGTTTATGAAAAACAATTTTAATGAATATTTCTTTTAACTCTAGTGTTATATACAAAGATCTATCTATATATATGAATTACCTTATTATAAACTTCCCATGCTCATTTGTTTATTGATCATTTATTTTATCATTTTATCCATTAGAAATTTATTTAATATGTACTCTGTATCAGAAATTATAGTAGAATGTTGCAATATATCATGTAAAAGCCAACAAACCTTTTCTTGTTTTTTCTTTCAAGTAGCAAAAAGAATAAGAGAGAAAGACACAATTATAAGCAAAAAAGACAAATATTATGCTAAGAATTTGGAGATACAAAGAGATATGAATTGATTCAAATGAAAACAAACCCTTTTCCTTGCCTGGGTTGTTGAATGAACTAAGGCTCCAAGGAGGAGGTGACATTTCAAGATGATTCCACAATACAAAGACAATGTACAGAGTTAAGCAAATTCAAGGGAAAATCATTTCTAACACAACAAACAGCATGTGCTAAGTCAGTAATTCTCACTGGTAACAATACTTCCCCCAGGGAACATCTGCCAACATCTGGAAATACTTCTGGCTGTCACAACATGGGTCAGAGGGGGAATGCTACTGATTTGTTGAGTCTGGGGATCATGGTAAACCTCCTACAAAAAAATAGAGTAGCTTCTGGGTGGGGTAAAAAATAAATAAATGAAAAAAGGAAGGGGCCAAAAAAAAAAAAAGCATTAGAGTAGCTTCTGACAGCAAATAATTGCTCAGTTTAGTATGTGAATGATACCAACTTTCAGAAGCATTGTGTTAAACTACGTGGGAGTGAGATAGCATGTTATGTTCTGAAATCTAGTTACTCTTGCTCATGGATGCTATTTATTAACACCATACATATATTTTACTGTTTGAGCTTAAAAACTAGTTTGAGATGAAGATGAAGGTAAAGGAATAAATGGTGCATCATACAAGTAGATGTTAGAGAAAGGGTTAATTAACAATGAAAAAAATATTTTATATAAATATAAATGGGGAACTTACATAACTTATATAATGAACTATTATCATTAAGAAAAGCAAAATAAAACAAATTATTTAAGATCTGAGTATAATGTACACATGTATGTGGTATGCATCCCCCCTGCCAAAGTTCAATGTAAAGTTTACAGTTAGAAACATATCATTTATTCATTTACCACTATAGAAAGTTGCTTGGATTGATGAGTTTATTCTAAAATTAAGCATCTAGATTCTTCCATTCCAAACACATACTTTACGTTTTGACCTACTGCTTCAATAAAATAATAGCCACATGTTTCTTAAAACTTACACTAAAGGATTCCACAAACTAAAAGATAGTTTCATGAGTTCCCATCATCATGTTTGTGATTCCTTTTTAGGGACTCAAAGGACAAAGTGTTCAAATTATTTGAGAGTGTTTGAAAAATACCATTTGCAATACAAGAAACATACCATGTACTTTTAATCATTTTGAGTCTTGTGAAATACTTTGAGAAGCCAAGTCAAGTTTGAAATCTAATTGAGACACTTTATTATAAAGTTGGCACCCAAAAACTATTGGAATTGTGTGGATGTTTAGATGTTTTTCAAAAAAAAACCCAAAAAACACATAAAAGAAAGCTCTAGTTCAGCACACATTCTCCTTCGAGAAGTAACTTGTCAATTATGCTGAATAGTGGCATTGTTTTCAATATGTGGAAAACAGACAGGACTGACCTTAGACTCCTTGAAACAATGAGCTCAGCTGGTTCTAAACCCAGATCCTTAGGGTGTCAAGGCGGTTGTTTTACCTGCTGCATTAACTAGCCCCTGTGTGTTTACTTCTATTGATGCCCCATGTTGTTTTCCTCAGACAGGAGCCAGTAGTTGCAGGTTAGTGTTAGAGAAGCTAGAACTCTAGAAAATGTCTCTGCAATTTAAGTAACACAAATCAAAACTAAGATTCACATATCATCAGAAGCCAATCTAGTTTTTACACTAATTCAAAGTAAGTCAAGAACATTGTGTTCAAAGGGACTATTTTGTATAAAATTTGACTTTTAAGTCGATGAATTTGTGGGTGAAAAATTCTTTTTGATCTGAGTTCAGTAGTTGTTATCTCCTATCTGAGAAAAGTTAGTGGTATAGTGATACATTAGATTGGGTTGTAAAACTGAGAAAGTATGTGGTAAAATTTTGCCTAAAAGTCTGTTTTCAGAAAGTCACATTTAGAAATTATTCAGTTCCGAACCCAAAGGAACTAGGCTGCAGAAGAGAGTCAAATTTTGGCATTTATGAAAATCCCTCTTTTTGGAAATCACAAAGCTGTTTCTTTAGCCATTAGGAGATCTACTCAGGCATCTGCTACTCAGTTTTCACCCTTTAATTCTCATTTTCTCTTGAGATTTTTCATATGTCTATGAAAAACCCTTTCTCTTTAGACAAGCCCTGCAGAGCTGCCAATCTCAAGGGCATCCATGCTAATCTGATGATGTGTGATTGACAGAAGCCCAAATACTTAGTTTCTGTGGCTGAAGGTATATTATGCAGTTATCGACTTTCTTCCTTTGAGGTCAATATCAAAATATATTCAAACAAGAAATGCTAGTCAAACAAGTTCAATTTTGATCAAGAAGTAAAAATCAATACATCATTTCTATCTAAATATTTATGTGTATGCATATTCGCACACCTACTGATAACAGTTTATATGATAAAATTTTTTAAATATTTCTGAGGGTAATGATGAAATGATCACACAAGCTGATATATATTTTGTATTTGTCTAGAAAAAGAGATAACTGGATAATTCTATATGGAAATGTTTCCACCTCACTCATGTTTTAAAAATAAACTGTAAAATGTGACAAAACCGAAGTATCGTTCCAAAAATTAAAACCAAGATCTTCAAAAAGTTAGTAAAATTTAATGATGTATTTATAGTATCACAGCTTGTTTTTTATTAGACACCTCTGCCTTTATAAGTGACGATATCTGAGACACTATTATTCACATACACTAAGATTTCAATCTATAATGTATTTGGAAATGACCATGGAAAACATCTACTGATTAGCAGTTATGAACATAAATAGTCTTTGAATGTTTACATAAGGAATGAACGCTCAGACTTTCTTTTCAAACCACATCATTGCTGGGTATGTCATAGCACACTGAAAAGTGAAATTTTGTCTTTTTTTTTGCCTCTGACCACCAGCAATCAGAACAACGGCTAGATGCAAGAGGCATGAACACACTAGTCTGCTTGAATGGAGATGTTCCAGCCACAATTCATTTATTATGAAAGAAAGGGAGAATGGATCTAGTTTAACCAATAGTAATTTACTCCACATGGTCTCTGTTTTTAAAATTGGCAATCTCTTTTCTAGAGAAAAGGAAGCTTCATCCTCTCAAGAATCTTCATACACAAATAATTCCCTTTGGATGTACCTAACTAGTCCATCAAACATTCCCAAAGTATATCATTCATGTTCCAGCTACTGAAAATCCGTAAGACTTAAAAGAATGCAAAAAGACATCAAGGTTGCAGAATTTTGGGAGTTAGAGGACTTGGTTAGCTTCCACTTCCTCCAGTGATCATTTTTTAATTTTCTAATCTGCACCAAGGGTGTTATGCCAGATGATCTCTTGACTGTTTTGTTTTGTTTTTGGTCTAAATTTCTAGGATTCTTAACAGGAAATCAGAGAAGAATTTATTGTGAAGCAAGTCAAATTTTAGATTGAAAAGTCCCTTTATGCATTGGGGAGAAACCTTGCAATATAAATTTTGCAAAATAAGATATTTTAATTACCAGCAGTAAAATACTTGTCTCTGCCACATTTCTCTACCTGTCAGGAATATCAGTACGATGAATATTATATATCAATAATTTGGATTTCTTGAATTTTAAAAAGAGTCCAAAAATTCTATGAGTTTTAGTTTCACGAAAACTACATCTATACCTATGCAACATACCTATATTTTCGTTTGGAAACCTGAAAATATAAGAAGATATTAAACTAATTCAACCTATCACACTTGTAACAGTAGAATTTAAAATGAATAATTTCCCTTACTCCACTCACACCAGATTCTTATCATCTTTATCCAATCAATAACAATATTAGTTGTTTCAGATTCTATGGTCCAGTATTTGCAACCAAACAGCAATTATAACCCTAAATAGCTTAGTAAGAATTGAGAATTGTTTCCCTTTGGTTAGTAGCCTGGGCCGCTGTATCTAGGAAAATATAGTATCCATGGCAACTCGATGTTCAACTTGTAACTTTTGAACATTTTGCCTTTTTCTTTACATTGTTATGATTTATAATCACACTAACGATCTCCCAGTTAGGCATTTTCTGGCCATTAATGACAAGCTCCATTAAAGACCCTTAGCTTCACCTGAGACCACCAAAGCTGTCCATTGGTCATTAATGCCAAGAAAATATCCAGTCAGAGGTCATTATTGTTTAAATAGTAACTGGAAGTTATGCAAGTAGCAATTAGGCTGGTTTTTAGACTACTTTAAAAGGTCTGTATAAACACCATTATCAGATAAAACAGCAATAATAAGGCAAGTCCAGGCCACTGATTAAATTGAAGAAAACGTAAAGATTTCTCTTCAGGTTGTTGGCCTTTTAAAAATAGCTTTGAGAATTTAATGATGTGAGAGTTATATATAGTCTGGAATTATTAACTTGCTTACTCTTCCTCAGTCTTCTATTAAGATTCCACCTACTCATCTAGGAACTGTCTGCCCTGGAATGCTTTCCCGCTGTGTTAATTACCATATAAAGTCAGAAGTATCATTGGCCTATTTATGCTAATTACCCATGGTGGGTTTGCCAGTGAGGAGAAGAGAACCAAAAATTAGTGTGCAAAGCTCTTGAGGTCTATCATGAACTATCAACGGACCCAAGTTTTTTTTTAATATTTCAGTCACTTAAAATATTTTATGTCCCCTAAACAGATAGGGTAAATGATAACACAAGGGTCACTTTGCATTTTGCTTCTTGTTCTCAATGCACATCTCACTCAATAAAATTTCTAATCAGATCCCCACCCTTTTTTTTTTCCAAATCACAAAATATTTATAAATTACTTCCCTCTTAAAAACAAGTCTGTATATCTTGGTCTATTTGTAACAATCCCCCCTTATTTTTACTTCAAAAGTGAATTCATGAAACTACAGATACAACCACCATCTTCTAATCCTTTATTCTTCTAGAACAGTTCACTGAAATCTCTCTACAATCCTCACCATTCTGAAATATCACTTCAACTAATACTACTAGAGATATCCTGATAAGCACAGTGAATTTACACTTTTCACGTTTTGTCTTTTATGGTCTTTTAGATCTACCTTCAATAATTTCACATAATTTCCAAAAAAATTTTTAATCACGTAGTTGTAATATATATTATATCCCACTCCACAACAAAATTCTATATAATTCCATTCTGATCACATTTTAATCACTACTGCTTATAAGAATTGATTCATTTTCTCACTTTTCTTTTTCTAGGTGAGTAGCCTACCTTTCTGGGTTATAATGCCACTTATGTATGATAATCTGAGACCCAAACGGTCTTCTGTGATCTAAAATTCTGTATTTCTCTACTTTTGTTTATATTCATCTGAGTTTTCTTGATCACCTTAGTAACCATTATCTTAAAATTGTTTTTAATGTAAATAATCCACCTCATTGAATAGTGCTGCCTCTTACCAAGTCACTATATGCAAATATTGTGCATATAAGTAATAATGGAAAAACTACCCCCCATTTCTCTTTGCTTGTACTTCTCAATGCAATCTCCAAATTTATAAATTCAGTCATCTTCACATTTAAAATATGGCCTTAGTTCTATTTCTCACTAGACTAGAAGTTTCTACTGGTACATATGAAATTCATCGTCAAAAATGCTTATCATTTAAAAAACAAATATTTTCATGCTTATGTACTGTATAAATTTTTCAGTGACCTAATTTTTGTCCACATAATAAAGCTTGAATTTCTTACCATTAAAAGTATGTCAAATCCTACCAATAAGTTTCACAAAAGCAAGATCTATGTCTTTCTAGTCATCATTTTATAACCCACTTTATATCTAACTGGACCCATATCAAGCAGAGCCTTAAGTAAGAGAAAGACTTTCAAATGGGCCCATGATTATTTTACACCACTAGGTTACTTTTCTGTTTCTTCTCTTGGCATGGCATTTTGAGCTCATAGGTTGAAAATTCCTGAATGTATCACTCTGGGTTATATTTTTGCATTTTTCTTCTTTGCTTGACTAGTGTTCCTAGTGACCCTGGCCAATGTTGATTCACCTTTTAAGGCTTATCTTAAATAATGCATCTGACTGATAAGCATTTATTCATTAAGCATAACAGAGTAGAATGTCCAAACCATAGTCCCTAGAATCTTTTCTGTGAAATCAGTAGATATTTTATACTTTCAATTACCCACTTGTTTTATCAATGAAGACACAGAAGAGCATTGTGAGTAATATATTTTTCTCCAAATAGAAATGAAGAATAAAATATTCTAGTCTTACTAGACTGAGAATTATCATTAATATGTGGAATATGAAGTAACTGAACTAAGAGTCCAAAAAGACATGCATAAGAACTAATGCTTGACTGATTTGATCCCCCAACCGCCTAAAGCTCAACATAAGCAATATATAGTCTTTGGCATGCCTTTAACAATAAAATGTATGAAGACAGGCATATTATCAGCTCACGTGCTTTGAGTCTGGGGGGGGGGGAATATTTGAATGGAGTTGCTTTTTCAAGTGGTCTTCAAAATATATATAGCTTATATTTGTGATTTTTGTGACATTTGCCATTTTAAAGAATTAAAATATACTCTGTTATTCAAAAAACAAAAGAATAAGCACTTGAAAACTAACTATAGAAGCATAGTACCAATGGAAAGGGGTAAGAATAAAGAAGGAAGCACAAAGTATATGGTGGTGAAGTGTGGGTTAGTTGGTGGTGGGTGCCCTACAGTAATAATAACTGACTGGAATATGCCAATATGAGGTCAATTAAAAATAAATAAATAGATATTGAAAAAACTGTGATACTTGTGTTCAATGGATTTTTTACACTATTTCTTAACCAAAATTCCTAGAAATGATAATGGATTGTTAAGACAAAAATCAAATAAAGTTTTGTTTCACCAATTATAGGCATAAACACTGTATATGTGAATTGCATCGTGAAGTAAAATATATTTCATACACTGAATTATCATCAAAGGTTTTTAAAATACATACTAAACTATAGTTTCTTTAAAATCAGGAACTGATCTATACGACATTATATACTTTTTATTCTAGTACAGAGAAATTTGTTAGGCATATTTTAATCATCAGAAGATATCATTTAAATTACTGTCCCTCAGAATTATGACTTCCATAACCTCTGAGAAATATTATGCTAAAATATTAAGACTTAATTCTATACCATTCTGTGTGAGTTTTCAACTGTAGTAAACAGAAAAATGTTACCATAAAATTTCACACAGTAATCACTAGAACTTATAGATATATAATTTTACATGACATTAGTGATTGGATTGGAGATTTTGAGAAAAACATTATCCAAATAAAACCAATATATTACCAGAAAGTCACTTATAGGAGGAGGCAAAAAGGTCAAGGACAGTAAAGAGCTTTGATGACAGCAGAGGTTGGAGTGAGCCACAATGGAGACAGAAGAGGCTAAGCACTAAAGAAATGCAGACAGCCTCTAGAAGTTAAAAGAGGTAATGGAATGGATACCTTCCTAGACTTTGAAAATAAACTAGTGTCTACACTTTGGTTTTAGCTATTTTGAATTTCTGTTCTCCAAAACTGTAATATCTCTAGAACTGTAAGAATTAAATTTGTTTTGTTTTAAGCCACTAAGCTTGTAGTGATTTTCACAGCAGCAATAGGAAATGAATATACCATCTTACCCAAGGAATACTGCACATGTTTTGTATATTTCCATGAACAACATTTTCTTTGCCTCAGAGAATCTGACAATTGGACTTCTGACCACTGCCCAGTTTTCACTAGACACTATTTTAATGCATATATTGTGTATTACCAAAGAACTGGTAACTTATAGCACTATTTATTCATATCACCTAAAACATTTTCTTGAACATCAATACCTCAATTAATATGTATTAATTAACTCTACTTGTGATTTTTGCCTCAGAAGACATTCATAGTCTTCTGGGCTTGAATGTCCATAATCCTGGATATGACCAAGCAAATCATAGAGTTTAAGTTTTAGAATTTGTGTCTTTGTTATTTAAATAGAATTTTCTATAAACATGACTACTAATTACCATGCTTTGAATGCATGGATACATGAGGCATGCTCATTTTAGCATCTGAATTATGATTTAATCTATGGCTATCCTGTCTTTGTATTGCCAAGATGTTCTTGGTTCTAATCTCTGTGTACAGTTATATATATAAATAATATATGTTACATGTAAATGTATTTTCATTTTATTAACATATATATAAAATATCCTGTGCATATTATCCTTAATATAAAGAAGCATGTTTATAAGCTAAGTATCAATCATGGAGAAGATTAGTAATAAAATAAATATCCATACATGGCAAGTGCCAAATATATGGAGAAATCCTAGTCTATAAGTTAGAATATTGACATATAAGCTTTATTAACATATGCTTTCATGGACATCAAATATTTCATTATTGAATTTTTTTCTTTGTTATCTATTGTTTTGTTTGATTTTGTTTTTGTTTCCACAATACTCAGCAATTCATCAAGTTTTCTGAGATCCCCATAATCTATCTTGTTAGACAAGCCATTTCTGGACTCTTAAGATTGAAAAATATGATAGAAGTCAAACTATATCCTTAACCTTAAAAGAAGAAGGCTTTTATTCAAATCTGCAATCTATCTACCACAGTAAACAGAGTTTTGTTTTGAGAGAGAGATTTGGAAACCTGTCATTTTGAATGTTGCAGCTAATAGTGATTTGCAGTTCTTTATGAAGTTTAGAGGTATATGTCTATATTAACATATTGTGATTCTGCAAACCTAAAGATTCTTCAAACCTAAGTTCATTTGTGAGGGTTTAGATTGAGAATATATGTTTGATCTTTATAGTAATAAAAATTCAATCCTTGCATAAAAATAATATCAAGCATAAAATAATATTTACTGAAGTAAAAGTTTATTTGATCTTTTGACTTCATTCTAAAATTGCATGAGTCCTCTAATTACTCTGCTGACTTCTCTGGCATGGGTTATATCAATATATTATCCCAATATTGTTTGCTGTACTATGTTGTCTGTATTTACTACTCTGTTGTTTTTTACATTAATGTACCACACAGAATACAAGTAGGAAAGAACAGGTCATTTTTGTAAATGCACTGTAATTTGTTAGCATCTATGAATTATGTATCAGTCTGCCTGTCGGTTTATTAGGATTTGTATCTATAGAGAACAAATGCTTCATTAATTTTAAAAACTGCTTTCTTCTCCTCATTCTCTATAACACATTTTTAACATAAAAAGCAGTGACAATAATATGAGATCATGAACAATTAAACAAAATAAAACTCTCGCTAAGGTTATGTTCATTTCCACATGAAACCATATCATAACCTATGTGTTAGTTTAGGCTAACTACTAACTAGACATAATTTCTACAAATTGTAGGTATTCTTTTTGGTCCTCGTTTGCTCATGTAAAGCCAGAATACTAGAACTCTAAGTGACAGTATATGACATAATTAAACACATAGGACTTTGTCTAGTATTGCTTTTTTAAATCTGTTTCTAACATACACTGTTTGGATAAATTTAAATGAGTTTTTTAAGTTTTTTGACAACAAATTTCTTCCTCTGTAAAATGTGCCTAATTTGTATCTATCATTGAGGGAGTTAACATGAGGTGTATGATTATATCTTAAATTTGATGGATC
Source organism: Uropsilus gracilis (assembly GCA_004024945.1). NCBI lineage: Eukaryota > Metazoa > Chordata > Mammalia > Eulipotyphla > Talpidae > Uropsilus > Uropsilus gracilis. Next base: position 106,735 of record PVHY01001373.1, on the reverse strand, counting down.
ACAATTACTCACCGTTGGATTTGACCTTATTATCCTTTCCACCTCATAAAATAATAATATAGTAATGAACACACAAATCAACTACTGTGGGTCAAGTCCTATGTTAAACTAGCTATCCTTCTATCTAGCTATCTAGATACTAGCTATCTAGATACTAGATAACTCTCCCCACTAAGCAATTTATGTACAATAAGTCACTTAACACTCATGACTACCCAATGAAGTATATACCCACTTTGAAAATGTGAATACATGGATCATGTATATTTTCCAAGTTTACTCAGTTTACAAGTGGCAGTTATTACTTCCACATTTAAAATTTGCAATCCAAATTCATATTCTTAATTATCATGCTCTGTGAACAACCATGAAACCATGCCATCAACCATATATATTGAAAAATTGTTTCTTATTTTTAATGTTATGCTCTATATTGAAAAGAGGATTTGGCTGGAAAAGACCTGGCTTTTCGATTCTGCTTGTCAATGATGAGTTATGATGAGTTGTAACATGTTACCACTTTGAGCATTTATTGATCATACTGTTATTTACCCTCTCAGCTTCATACTCCTATTTAAATAAAATGAGAGATATGATATGAATAATAATTTTATAAAATTAATGTAATGTCTAAATAGTGGAATTTGTATCTATAGTCATAACATCAGAGTTATGCAACTCACACAATAAGTAGAGTTAATTTCTACCTTAATTGCTATAAACCTGTATCATGCATATAAGCATGTTAATTTCATAAATGTGAAATATTTCATACTAGTCTTTGTGGAATTGTATTTGTGTCATCTTTGATACTCGTAAGGATATTTCCATGTATATGCTGCCTATCTATAACCCACCACGATTAGTCAGCTAAGAAATGATAGACCAAGAATTTGCACTTAAATTTATCTTCTTTACACACATGATCTGTCAACTCTCTGGAGACTACATTATAAGACTATGTACTCAAACTGGACTTTGAGAAAACTTTTCAGAACACACTTAAATAAACAAATAAAAGTTTGTCCCTTAAAGTGGTGCAAATAATTTTTTCCTTCCTTCTAACTTTTTTAAAAAGTTAGAATTTTTTTACATCACGAATAATAATAAAAACCATAAAATTCAGAGAGAAAAAATTCAAAAATATTCTATAAACTATTACCATGCTTCCAACCAGGACATTAATGGAATTGGTTTCTCAGTCTTTCCCAAATTTGTGACCTCTCATTTGATACTTAAAACTATTAAAGTATTACATAAAGAGCATGCTGATCAAGAAAGAGAGGTAAAGAGAGTTGAGTAAGGATGAGAAAATGAAAAAGATGATGAAATAAAGGATGATGCAAACTTAGTAAAATAATTCAGAGAATAATAAGATATAAAAGATTAATAAAAGTGTAAATGATCAAAACAATTGAAGGTTGGACAAAAGTTAATTTCTTTTTTTCAGTACTTAAATGTTATAGACTCTAAAATTGCATGGTTGTGTAAGCTATATAGATAGACACAGCTGTTCAGTATAAGGGCAAGTTTTAACACAAAGTTCATTGGTTCTTTCTCCCTCTTTATTAAGTTTTGATGGCCTCATGAAAGTCATCTGACTTAGTGGATCAGTGGATTTCTTATCCAAAGAATATTCTAAAATAATGACACAAAATTGTGACATGAAGGAACCAGCTGCTTCTTTAAAATGTATTGCACACAATCCTCATTTTAATGAATAGTTGTTTCTTCCTATTTGATTTACAAACTAGTGAAAAAATATCACACTGTACTTCAGAACCATACATAGTTCAAGGAATTGACTAACAATGATGGCTACCTACCTAGTAAAAATGCTTGCATTTATTAGTTTTAGCAAAATGTTCTGTTACTTCTTGATCACTAGCAAATGCATGAATCTGGTATTAAGTATAATTTATAATGTAAGAGATCCAATCAAGGAAAGAACTCATACATAAAAGACAACTTTGAAATCCAAAATTCTTAGAAGACATGACACATAGATGAGCATAGACTGAGTTGTTGGACCTCTCCACGTAGCTCACTCAAAAGACCTTAGGTCATGTAGTTTTCACACCTAGACTAATTAAATAGTATACTTGATTGTGAATTGCATTTAACAGCAGCAGGCTGAAACATATGACATTATTGATGTTTGACAGATTTGAACCTGTAAAGGTAGTTCCATACTGCAGATACTATATAGAGATAAAACAGCATGCTTAACTTATCTTGATTCTAGCTTGGAAGGGGTAGAAAGGTAGAAGTGAAAATAACTTGCACCTATTTAAATTAGAAAAAAAAAGCAATAGATGAAAAGATGACATCATATGCTCCAGAGAAAAAAAAAGAAAATACTGTTTTCCTATTTTCACTTATTTTAGTAAAAAATAATTCTATTTTGGAATTGTTTGTATAACAATAAAACTAAATTCACACTTGAAACACTTGTTGAGGTTTCACTGAGTCTTTGCCAGTGAATGATATTCTATATAATAATATAATATAATAGTATAATAACAATGTTCTATAGCTCTCTGCATTTTTCTACAATTAGATATTTACTTATTGAGGTCTGTTTAAAGCTTACCAAAATGGGGAAAACTTGACTTAATTTTAGATTGCTAACTGGTAGGAACCACAAAAGCAATGCAGTTGTTTTGTAGTAGCAGTGAGTAACCAGAAGTGACCATCTACAAAATCATAAATACGTTAAGGAAATGTGTTTTGCAGAGATACTACTGCATGTCCAATTCCATTGCAGGAGGAAGGATAAAGGGTTTTAAAGGCCTTGTCTTACTTAAAAAGTGTCATTGAAGAGACTAGTTGCCAAGTTGCTGGACCCAATAGAACAGTTAGATCATTCAACCAACATGTTTCTTATCTCTAGGAGTGGCTTGCAGTTTTTGCCTTCTAAAAGTACGCTATGACATAATTTATGGGAAAATGAGAAATGTTACACAAGAGAAAACATGCTACTTTGATTATCACAGACATAATAAATAAGTTAATTTTTAGTTTGATATCTTCTGACAGCACATTTTGCACCAACTACTTTGAATTCCAGCCATCTTTGTATATCAACTTTAGAACCTCTCATTGGTTCATATTAGATCTTTCTTCAGTAGATTAGTCTCTTAGGTAAATTGAAGCACAAGGGGGAAATGTAATGCTTCAGATGATCAGAAAGTAAACAATAGCTCTTGCCCAATTAATTCATGACTTTAGTTAAGTTTCTTATTTAATATCTGTCTTATGTTCTCACTCATGTAGATTTTATTTATTTATTTTGAGACTAGGTCTCGCTATTTTTGCCTGTGGAACTGCAGGTTCACGTTGCCCAGAGTACCACAGACTCAAGCAATCCCCAGCCTCAGCTTCCCAGGTAGCTGGGATTACAGGCATACGCCACCATGCCCAGCAATTTTTTGGGACTAGGTCTTGCTATGTTGCCCCAAGTGGGATTCACACCAATAGGCTGAAGCTTACAAGCCCCTGTGCCCGGCTTCATGTAGCTTTTAATGAGCAGTTGCAAGTTGCTTTTCCCAGTTGTGTTTGGAAAGAAAGACACCTGGAGATAAGATAGTTTCTGTTAAATGAATAGTAGTAAACATTTATGTCTGAGATAAACTTATAGTGGTTAAGACCTAGTATTAGGGTGAATGGATGTGAATTATAATCTCCTAATTTTACTTGTTAAGTGTTCAAACTCTTTATGCATGATTCATCCCATTGATAGATTAACAACTTAATACTTTCACAGAAATTTTATGAATAAGTGATATGGTAAATGTAAAATTATTAATAAATAAAACAGTTTTGACAGTTTGTTTCCATTTAAGATAATTGGGACAATCATCTTCTGTAAGAACAAAGTAAACTCTTCTATAGGGGAGAAAAAGATACATTGAAAAAAATTTTAATAATAAAATTTATCACAATTGAGTGATTCTAAGTTGAAATAAAGTATTTAAATCAAAAGAAAAGTACTCTTAGCTAGAAAATTTGACCCCTACTATCTCATGAGAGAGAAAAATAGAACATTCAATTTTACTTTATTGCATAACTAAGCTAGTACCTATGAAATTGGTGTTTGTTTTTTGTTTTTTCTTTTTTTTTTTACAAAAAAAGGATCTTGTGCCATTCATTCAGAAAAATATTTAAGAGCATTTCTTCATGTTCACTTGACAAGTCTATGCGAAACCCAAATGTGATCTGGTAGTTACTTTCTAGTGTGAGATTGAGAAATGCACATTATTTCCCCCACCCAAATTTAAGTGTAAGTTGAGGGAAGGAGATGTCACAATAGAAAACAATATAAAACAATTCAAAGAACTAAGTATTTCTTTAACTTAATTTATAGAAGTAACATTCTATAAGTTTCAGGTATGCAACACTATCTGTGCACACCATTACAGTCATCACAGAAAGTCTAGTTTCCTTCTACCACAATACAGCTGATTCGCTTCACTATTTCACTCACCCTAATCCTTTTGCCCTCTGGTAACCACTAATCGCTTCTCTACATCCAGGAATAGAATTTTTTTGCTTTTCTATTTTGATTTCATTGCTTTGTTACTTTATAGTCTATATGAGTGAAATCGTGTTGTTTTGTATCTATGTGATTTAGTTCATTAAATATAATACCCTCTAGGTTCATCTATGTTGCAAGTGCTGAGGTTTCATTTTCTAATAATTTAATAGTTTTCAATAGTTTCAATTTTTTAGTTGAGTAGTATCTCATTATAGGTACATATGTATGTGTTTATATATACACATATATGGAATATATGTAGAATATAATAGGGGGAATATACAGGATGTGTGTATATAGAGAGAATATATATGGGAAATATATTATCTCTCTGAGTTAGTGCTTTAATATTCTTTGGATAAGCACTCAGAAGTGGAATATTTGGATCATATGATATTTCTATTCTTACATTTTTAAAGGAATATATATCCTGACTTCCATAGTAACTCCAACAGCTTGCATTCCCACAAACAATGTAAGAAGGATCCTTTTTGCTGCATCACCACAGATACTTTTTCTTGTCTTTTTGATAATTTTCCCTCAGTTATAATATGTCATTGTGGTGAAATTTATATATAAATAGATTAGTTAAAATAAAAAAATATATATCATTGTGGTTTTGATTTTCATTTCCCTGATAATAAGTGACAATGATCTTTTTGTGCATCTGTTGAATACTTGACTTCTTTGAAGAACTGTCTACTCAGATCTTCTGCCCACTTTTAATGAGGTATTTTGGGGGGGGGGTTGTGGTTGTTTTATGAGTTCTTTTAATGTTTTGTATATTAACCTCTCTTAGATGTATGATCTGCAAATATCTTCTCCAACTCATCTGGTGGGTTTTGTTTTGATGATGATTTATTTCACTTTGGAGAGTATTTTAGTCTGACATATTCCCACTTGTTTATTTTTACTTTTGTTTCTCTTGCTTTAGGTTCAAATTTTCAAATATATCTCAAAAGTCAATGTCATTAAAGTTATTGTTATTTTTTCTAGGTACTTCATTGTTTGGGGTCCTACATTCAAAACTTTAAACCATCTTGAATTATTAATCCGTAGTGTATATGGTAATGGTCTAGTTTCATTCTTTTGCAAGTCACTGTTCATTTTTCTTAGAAGCATTATTGAAGTGATTTTGACTTCTATTGTGTATAATCTTGGTTCTCTTATCATAATTAGTTGTATGCAGTAGGTTTACTTCTGGACTCCTGATTCTATTTATCTATGTATGTGATAATGTTCCAATATGATGCCATTTTGATTGTATAGATATGTGGTATAGTTTTAAATCAAGGGATATGCTACCTCTATTTTTGTTTTAATTTTTTCTCCTTGGTTGCTCTATTTGGCATATTTTGTAGTTCTATCCAAATTTTAGGACTTTTTTGTTCTATTTTTGTAGAGAGCATCAAAAATGTTTTCATTATAGAAGGTGACATAAGACTGATATATGGTTTGGGGTCCCAGTATAAAATGAATATGTGAAGTTCCATGCTTAAAAGGTATTAAGAATTTCAAGATAGTAACAGAAAAGCATTAAATCAGGCATGGGTTCTGCTAATCACAGGGTCTTAAGCAAATGCACATGTCTCACACATATTGAGCAGGTGCAGCATTGAATAGAATTCAGAAATTGAGATAATACTTGATTAACTAGTGTGAAAGATGGAATAGACTTTTAGTAGGGGGGTATGACCATCTAAACCCTTCAGGAGAAAAACATTAAAACAAAGTTATATGCACAAGAATTTTCTGAGGGAGCGGGGGAGGGTTACTAATGCCTGTTAACTGGGAGGAAGCTGGATGAGGCAGAGAGACCATTCATATTTTGGAAAAGGTTTGACACCCATAGAAAGAATGGGGAATAAAAGAAAAACTGAACAAGACCCTCAGATTGTAATTCAGACCTGATAAAGTCTCAGATAAACTGATGGAGAGCTCCAAATCATATCAACTGATTGATAGGTCCCAAGTAGGTTGGAGTTCTATGATGTTTAGTCATTGGCTGGCAGCTTCCCAGGGAGAGCATGGCATTGATTGCTGATGCTGCAGACTGAATGTGTTATAGCTAGAAGCTGTCAGATAAGTTCTCTTCTTGCAAGTGAACAGCAAGTTCTATCTTGAAAGCAGATCTGAGCAGCGTTCCTCTTTAGCTGTCACAAGGAGCAGCTTGGCTACTTTCTGAACAGTGGGGAATTAAAGAAGGAATTCAAGTTTAAATCTTGGGTCAACGTTAAGAGATGCACCTCCTATAGAACCATAACTTTATGATTTTCAAATTTCTTTCACATTAACATCTCTAGCTGCGTCATAAAATAATTTGTTGCTGAAATTTGTGTGACTGTTTTAAGTTTCTCTTTAGGGAAGGTGACAATACTAAAAGGTGACTATATATCTTATTCAGAGTGTTGATTTACCATTTCCATTATCAAATTTGACTATTCTGAAAATATGAGTTTCAATTGGAGGATAATTTAGAAGTAACCCAGTCCACATTCTTAAAATATATTATTTTTTCATATTACATATTACAAAGAATCAATCTTGTAGAAAAAAAATTAATTTTAAGTGCTATCTAACACACTCATTCAATCATTTAAGCATAAATTTAATGGGGTTTGATTTTTATGGTAGAAACTGGAGATAAAATCATAAAAGAAGAACAAATATCTGATGTCTAGTAGTGATTTTTAGTCTTTAAATTGTGTAATAATGAAGATTTCTGGGGGTAAAACCCAGAGATTTCATTTAGTAAATCTGATATTTAACCAATAAATCTAATCTTTAAAAGAACCTTGAGGACTTTTAATGATTGTATCTCTTGAAAATGAAAGGTAAAAGAATATTTTAAAAGTTAATAGTTTATTTGAACGAAACCCATTAGTAATGGTAGCATAAAGCAAATGTAGCTAGAAGATCTTCATCAATAGGAGTCATGATACAACCTATAGAGAAAATGTGAGAGTGAAGAAATTTGTTTGACTATATTTAAAGCCTATTTGAATGCCCTTATTGATTTCATAATCTTGAGGTGTTTATAGGTTTTGATGTTTGTTTTGGTTTGGGTAGAATACCCTAGGATTAGAGCCACATTAGTCAAATAGCATTCTTGTTTATTTTTAACAGAAAATTCCTTGTATACACTTTAGTGTTGATTGAAATAGAAATGCAATTAATATCAATCCAGTTAAATACGTATGTGGTAGGCTAAGCAATGGTCCCAAAGCAATTCATGTCCTTATTCCTGAAACCTGTGGAGATGCCATTGTTTATGACAAAAGATATTTTGCAACTGTGATTAAGGATCTTGAGATATAAAGCTTATTTGGGTTTTACAGATGGGTTCAGTGTAATTGGAAGTGTCTTTATAGTTGGAAGATGATAGTGTCAAATTTAAAACAGAATTTGGATGACAAAAGTAGCAGATCAAAGTAATAGAGGGATGTACTGATGCTATACTTCTGGCTTTAAAGGTCAAAAAGAAATCAGAAGTGCAGAAGATAAGGAAACTGATTTTTCCCTGTTGCCTATAGAGTATCATCCTACAACACCTTGATCTTGACACAGCAAAACCCATTCTAAACTTTTGACTTTCAGATTTGTAAAACAATGAATTTTTAAGACACTGAGTTTAATTTGGCAATTTGTTACAACAGCAATAGGAAATGAATACAGTATATAACAGAAACATAAAAAGTAGGGTAAGGTCAGGGAGAACTCTTCAAAGAACTCAGAAAGTTTGTTTTGGATCTGTAGGATGAATAAAATGAAAAGACACAATGTCACAACATTGAAAATTTTAAATCTTGGGGGAGTTTGAGTTTTCCAAATGTTTGATATAATGCAACACATTCTAAATAGATGAAACTCTTACAAAAGATGGAAGAGAGAACAAGCAGGTTACTTTTTGAGAATTGCAAATAGCTTGATTAGCAAATAGCTTGATTAGGTCAGAGAATGCATTTAAGTTATTGAGCAAACGTCAAAAGGCCTAATGTGTTAAATTGTTTACCCTTATTTTTTATTTAAGTGGATGAAAGTGAAAATTTTTAAACATCAGCACAACAGGGCTATTGTTTCTATAATTATGAACCCTGGACACCATCTTAATAAATGATTGAAATAGATTTGACACCACTGGAGTTTTACAAAATAAAAAAAATGAAAGAATTAAGATCTCCATCATCAGAATGGAAAGGACATTAACTTTATAGTTTCAAAGAATCTGAAAACTCAAAACACCATGCCCTACCCTTTCCCTACACATAAGAAAGAAGATTACCTCATTCCAACAATGAAGTATGAAAGTTGCCTCTCTATTGAATTTTAAATTTCTAGGTTTCCTTATGCAAAGTTCTGGTCACATGGATCAACCCTGAATTCTGCTCACTCTATGTGTAATGTACACACATACACACACACACATGCATAAGCATATTTAATATACTAATTTATTTGTTTCTAGCTGTTTCTTTAAAGATGGTCAGCATGGTGGATGTTTTGGGGTAACAGAGAAAGTAACAAAATATTTTTAAGATAGAATTAACAAATTTGGAAAACATGGTGAGTATAAGAACATGAAATAAAGCTAAATATCAAGTTTGTATATTAAGTTTATGTTTCAAGCAAATAAAAGATAATGTAATGTTAATATCAGAAATACAAGGCAGAAATGATTTTATTTCTTTTTAACTAATTTTCTAATTTATAATATCACCACAACCTCAAATAGACAAAGGTCTCCTGATCAAAAGAAGAGAGAATAAAGGACTGAACTTCCAGACTTTAAATTATACTCCAAAGCCATAATAACTAAGACAGTATGGTACTGGAATAAAAACTAACACACATCCCAATGGAACAGAATTGAAAGTCCAGAAATAAAACCACAAATGTATGAGCAATTATGCTACAGCAAAAGGGCAAAAAACATATATTGCAACAAAGATAGTCTTTAATACATGGTGCTGGGAAAACTAGTCTGTTACAGGAAAAAGAAAGAAACTAGACTACTCACATCATACACAAAAACTAACTCAAAATTGATTTAAAAAAAACTCAGACAATAGGCCTGAAACCACAAAATATATAGAAGAAAGCATAGGCAAAATATTCCATGACCTACATTGCAGAAATGTTTTCCAGGTCACAGCTATACACAAGAAAATGAAGGAAAACGGAAACAACTGACTATATGTAGCTGAAAAAACTTCTGCACAGCAAAAGGGATAATAACCAAACAGATAACTAACTGAATGGGAAAAAAACTTTTGTATTCCACTCCACTGAAGGGTTCTGAGAGCAAAGATCCACAAAGAACTCACACAACTTAACAAAACAAAGTGAAAAGACCAGTCAAAAATGGGAAGAAGAACTTGAAAGACACTTTTTCAAAGAAGAAATACAAATGATGGCCAAGAGGCATTGGAAAAAATACTCAACATCACCTATAATCAGGGAAATGCAAATCCTTGTTGCACAGATCATGAAATGCCTTTTGTGGCTCATTCTTATCTAGAATGTACCTTTGAGTTGCTGGCACGCTGCTTTACTGATCAAAATGGACTTGATTTTTTGAGGCTTTTCTGGTAGGGTCACTTCACTCATCTACCTCAGATAGTATTTCCTGGTTTATACTAGAATCATTCTTAATATTTTTTTTACTTTCTGCTAGTCACAGCAGTCACTGTATACTGCTCATCTAATAAGACATTACAGATCTGGTAAGACTGCCTCCTTTCTCCTTAAAAGAGAAGCTGCTTGTGTTCCCTAGTTCCAGGTAACTAGTTCCAGGTAACTATTCAAGGTAAATCCTGCCTTATTTCTATAATCTGTTTATTTAATATTCCCCTCTTTAAGAGGTCCCATGCTCATCAGACCTGGAGCACTTGCCAGCCACCTGGTTGCTCCAGTGTCTCTTTCATTCACTGCTCAAAGGCAGCTGTGGTTTTTTGCCTTTTATTTCTTCTTCTTACAGAGTTTAGAATAAGACATGGTGGTCATACCAAACAAATCCAACATTTATTTCTTTCATAGAATTATTCCCTCTTATGTAACAGGAGGCCAAAACCCAGGTCACATTATGGTGGCCTATGAGAGTTGTAGTAAACAGGGCAGAGGTTGTCTGACTCATGGAAAGGAAATGGGGAGTAGACAGGCAAGGTAAGAGTAGAAAGTCCATATGTATGGGTTCCAATTGTTAGGCCCCACATTGGGTGTCATTTGTGAGAAGTCTTGTGTGGGAAGGAAAAATGAGAGGGAAGACATTGAGTATGATGAGAGAGAAACCAGCTCACTGACCAGGGACTTGGAGAGCATGTCCATGACCACCTTTATTAAGTTGGGATCATATTTATACCTTGGTAATGAATAATCCCAATGTGGCAATGAGAAAGGGAATACCCCCAGAGTCCCTGGACAATAACAGAAGGAAAGGTGCCTGCAGGAGTTAAGTACCTTCTAACATTTCAAAGGTGTAACTTGGGTAAAGCATTCCTAAGAGGGGGGGGGGTATTGTTGTAAGAGACAAGAGTCACCAGAACTCATCCCTGATGTGCCAGAGAGGGTGAGAGAGAGACAAAGGTATGCCTTTGTCTTGAAGGCATCTCTTAATCTGTGTCCACATTCCACAATCTCACACTTGTAATAATGACCCATATCAAAAAAGCAAGCAACAGGAAGTACTGGCATGGATATGCAAAAAAAAAAAAAAAAAAAAAAAAAAAACTTTTTCACTGCTGATGGGAATCCAAACTGGTCTAGCCACTATGGAAAACTTTGTGGAGAACCCTCAAACTACTGAAAATGGAACTACCATTAGATCCAGAAATCTCACTTCTGTACCTAAAGGATACAACAACACTAATTCAAAAGAACACCTGTACGTGAATGTTTATTGTAGCACTATTTACTATAGGCAGGATAGAGAAACAACCCAAATGCTCCAAAACAGATGAATGGATCAGAGAGTTGTGGTATATTTACACAATGAAATATTATTCATTGTGTTGTGGTATATTTACACAATGAAATATTATTGTGGTATATTTACACAGAGAGTTGTGGTATATTTACACAATCAGAGAGTTGTGGTATATTTACACAATGAAATATTATTCAGTGATCAAACAATACAAATTTGATGGATTTGTGATAACATGGATGGACATAGAAGGAATCAGGCTAGCAGAAATCAGTCAGAAAGAAAAAGATAAAAACTGATCATCTTACCTATATAAATGGGATATAGGGAAAACAAACAAAAGAACAAACAACAAAAATTAAAAACAACAAACTGTCAGCAGAACTGAAGTATAGAGCAATGTGGAGGGTAATAGCAGGGGAAGGATTGGCACAAGAGATTAAGTTGGTGGTTCACAAACTATAAGGTGGTGGGAATAATCAACCTCAGGATATACAACGATGTAAAAATATATATATGCATATATATATGTGCAATCAATTAAATTTTATTAAATTTAAAAAGTACACTGCATCAGGGAAGAATCAGATTAAAGATGCACATTTGACATTCAATCTAGAATTTTAACTTGAAGAAAAAAAATTTCAGTATAAGAATAAGAAAATTCAAATTGAATTAAATTCAGAAAAAATTCAGGTGAATTTTGGTAATGAGGGCTGCCTTGAGAGAGGTAGAACTGTAATGGTGGATTAAAGTAGTATGTGATCATGATCATTTCAGAGTTGTCAGCTAAATAGACATATTGAAATTCTTTGTCTACAAGAATGTGACTTACAAATACCAGTGTCACTAGACAATTAACAAAGAAAATAAAAAAAATTCCAGCTTGTCAGATAAGTAATTCAACAATGTTCCATAGCACAAAAATAGCACTTTATCTCCATGAGGAAAAGTGAACAGCTGCATTACGGTAGACCAAGTGAGTATCAGATTATCCCTGTTGGCAAAATGAATTGGAAACATGTATAATAACAGATTGCAGATTACCTGTGGCACTAGGATTTTCTGTCTTCTTTCTAGTCAGTCTTCACTGTGAGACACTATATTACATAAAGCCATATTTAAGTCACCAGAATTACCTCTAAAGCAAAGAATGAGGGTCAATTGAATACAGTATTTTTACTGAAGTGATTTAAGTTTTGATTTAGTCAGATAGCCTGACTACATTGTTGTCTAGAAATTGTTGGCAAAGCAATTGAAACATCCCTTAAATAAATTCTTTTGTGGGAAAAAAAATTGGAGTAAAAAAGACCAAAGAATTTATAACATTGGTTCCTTGTGAATATGTATTACATATTTTTTCATATAAGAATAGTAATAACTAAAGATTGTAAATTATAAACATAAATTAAAAAGATAATGCATTGTTATAAATGTAATTTTATATACACATATATGTACATAGAAATATTTGCTTTATAAAATAAATGGGGTCATATCTACTACCTTAAGAAATGTGCATATTTATGTGTATGCTTAGGAAAATGCTAGAAGTATATATATATATATATATTAAGTATATATATATACTTTATATATATAAAGCTAATTCTAGGAAACATATTTGATTATTTCACTTTTTTAATTCTAAACTTAATATAAATTACTTATGAAATTAGAAAAAGCCTTACAAATTCTATATGAAAATAAATATTACAAAATGCAGGAATTAAAAGGGCTTGCAAGCACTTTAATTTGTATGCTGTCAATTGAAGCAACCAAACAATCAGGAAGATGAATTTTATACTAGACCCATTTTGCATGTCAGAGGTGTCTTTACTAAAAATCCAAAAGGCAAACCCTTGATTTGAAATTTTTATCATCACCATGTCAGACTGTGTCAAAAACAATGCAAATTGTGGATTCAATTCACTGGCATACAATTTTGAATTTTTCACCAGAAATACCTCTGCCAAGAGAATATACAAAGGAATCAAAATAAAATTAAGCAAAAGGAGAAATTAAGCTCTGTGATAACAAAATATGTCTGATTTCTCAAGCAGTCTTTATATTTGCCATTTTCTAAATTTGCCAATTTCTAGCTATTTAATGAGAATATTGTATATCATGGGCCATTCATGCATCTTTTTTTAGAAAAAGCACTTTGTTTTCTTCATGCACCATGCATAACATGACAGCCTTCTCTATGCACCATGCATTGAAACCTTAACATGTTTCAACCCTGGGGGAAGACATATGGCCTGTAGACCATAAGAACAACAATCCATACTTCTCACCATTTGCAAAATATTAACTCACATGGATTATACACATAAGTTAAAACTATGATACTTGAAATACCTGACACCTATCAAGCATTATAGAAAATACTATAAACCTCCGTTAGTAAGCTATACATAAAAAAGATGTGGTATATATACACAATGGAGTATTACTCATCAATTAAAAATGACAAATTTGATGAATTTATAGACACCTGGATGTACCTAGAAGAAATCATTCTAGCAGAAATGAGCCAGATAGAAAGGGACAGAAACCAAATGGTTTCACTACCATATGGTCAATCAAATGAAACTACACAAGAGGAGAGAGGGGACCAGCTGGAGCAGGTGGGGAGGGGAGGTGGTGGGTGACCCCCAGGGACTGAAATAATGTGAAATATATATAAATAAAAAATAAATAAATAGAAAAAAAAAGAAAGCTATACATAATTACATTTATATGACATTCTATGAGACTTTGACTTTATAAATATCCTTTGGGGATGATTTAGATGCTTTATACATTTTTTAATCATTTTATTTTCTTACATCATAGTTAATTTTTTATAGTATTTGATTTCTCCCCTCAGGTATAGTCTATGTGTATCTCCCATTACCATATCACCCATAAATGTGACCATAGTCTCATGTGCTCTTCGCTTGCTAGTTTTGATATCTCTCTAACCCCCTCCCCTGCTGTATGCCTCAGATCTATAGTTTGCCTGCATGTTTTTCTTTTTGTTGACATTTTTTGTCAAAAAATGTATGTACCTCCCATAACTGAAACCATTAGATGTTTTTCTTTTACCTTCTGACTTGTTTCATTTAGTATAGCAGCTTATAACTCCATCAATATTGCTGTAAAGGGAATGAGTTTATTATTTTTGATGACTGAGTAGTATTCCATTGTGTATATATACCACATCTTCTTGATCTATTTATCTGTTTGGGGCATTTAGGTTGTTTCCACATGATAGCTATTATAAATAGTGCTGCAATAGACATGAGTGTAGGTTTCCTTTCTAATTCATGGCTTTGTGTCCTTTGGGTAGATTCCTAGGAGTAGAATTGCAGGATCATATGAAAGATTTGTTTTTAGTAATTTGAGGGTTCTCCACATGATGCTTCAATCTTGATTATAGTTGTAACACAACTATAAGTATTTGTCAAAATTAATGAAAACAAACATATACAAAATTGAGTTTTACACCACACACATACCTCACTAAAATTAATTACAAATTATAAACCACTAAGAATTGTACATCCTAGTTATAACAAAAAGGCCTAGAAAAAGTCAAAACAAGCTAACAGAATTAGGGCAAGTATTTAGGGAAGGGAGGGGGAAAAAGAGAAGGGAATGGGGAGGGGGGGGAAGGGAAAGAGGAAGGGGAGGAAAGGAAGCTGGAAGGGGAGTTGGAGGGAGAGGGAGAAATCATAGAAGGGAGGAACAAAAGAAGATCCAGATAAAGATTCAGTGGTCATAATTTGGAGGGAGAATCCTGGGAAATACAATGATGCGATATAATTTTATATACCCACACACAAATATATATAAATATGTAAACAACAAAATCATTAATAATAACATAATTGTATATCCCATTGCCTATAAGTAAGTATGGTGAAAATATAAATATTCAACTTTATTTTCTGACTCTGTCCTGCTATTTATCTGCAACTAAATTTGTTGTGAGACGCCTTTTTTCCATCCACATTTCTTAGGGATCTATACATACCATTATGGCTATCTTTTGTTGTGCTACCTTTAACCTTGGATTGGTTTGCATTAATAGCAACTTTCCTCATAATCACTTCTCAAGAGAAACAGTCTAAATTCATCACCTGACACATTTATAGATATGATAAACTAGAAGAAAGTAAAGGCAAATTTCTGGGTATCTTTTAATTTTCTGTGGTTGCACTTTTATCTGAAAAAAAGTCACAATATCCTCTGGGTCATGAACAACAACTTTTCAACCATAAAGAGTTGATCTGCCACCAAAATTTTGGAACACACTGGAGAATTTCTACTGAAATAACCTGTATTTACTTTCACTCCTTATAGCTTATATTATTTCAAGTATAAAGGCAGCAGTGGAAAATCCACATGATGCAAATATGTGGACTATGAAGGAAATTTAATTTTGTCAGACACAATATTTTATCCTGTAAGCAAAAAATGGATTTAATCAAGCATTATTTATTCCACACAGGAACTTCATTCTATCCTTGTGCTTATTTTAGACATTTAACATTATGGTCCCTCAAACCCAGGATTTAATATTATGGACAGCCAGTTAAAGGAAACTTCTATTACATTAAGTCCACTGCTTCCTGACACTTAACTAAAAAAAGAACCTACTATATTATAACTTAACTAAATCCCTCTTTCTTTTCTTTTCTTGTAAGAATGAATAAAACATAAAATTCAAGCTGACCATTTAGGTTTTTTATGGTTATATCAAAATTGCTTAACAGAGTAAATATGTATATTGACTATCATAATTGTTTTCTCATCTTTTACTCTATAATTACAAAGGAAATAGGCTCCAGACTACCATCCCAAATGAATTTCTGTATCAACTATTATTTTATACATTTATTGGAAGTGATAATAGGAAAGGGCACTTTTCAGGAGCTCATGAGGTTAAACCCTTTTGAACAATATTGATTTTTAACTAGAAATGATGCAAATTGGTGCCAAAGTCAAGAGGAAGATACCTTATGTGTCTGTTATCCAATTCAGTCAACCAAGTCAGGGATTTGTGGAAAAGAGAAATTTAGTTGAATCAAGCAAGAGCTATCACTCTCAAAACACTGTCTTAATTTTCGTAAGGGCATTTGCATTTTGACAGGGCAGAACAGTCTTGAGTCTTAGTTGTGAAGGTGTGAAGGTCCAGTGCACCTTCATGACTGCATCATGGCTAGGCATGGAATACAAAGTCAAGAATGTGATTTAAGACTGTGATTTAAGTATGTAAATAGTTGATAATGAATCTAAGGCAACTTTAGTTCACTAAGGGTGAGGTCATTCTGTACAAGTCGTTTGGGTTAGGGCTCAAACAGTTTGAGGCAGGATGTAAACCTAACACTGAACAGCTTTAAATTTTTTAAGGGTTTTCAGTAATACAATTTACTTTGTCAGCAGACTGGATTCTGGGTTAAAAAATTAGTATTATTTCATTTTCTTTTTATCTTTGCTTTTCTGAACTGTTTAAATAGAAAGTAAAACAGGTCCCCCTGTTTTTATATTTTTATATTTCACCATATTTAATATATTTAATATTTATATATAAATATAATATATATAATATTTATATATAAATATAATATATATAATATTTATATATAAATATAATTTAATATATTTTTATATTTCACCATATTTAATAAGAATATGGTGAAATATCATGTAATCAGATTATCTTATTCAATCTAATTTTAATTTGTTTAAAAAATTAATTCTGTTATCTAAGGAGTCATACTGAAACTGAAAAATCACTATTTCTTTGTCTTTAAGTTTGGGTTAGATGTAGTTCACACCTTTAGATTGTAAAGTCAGACAGGATTTTGGGAAGAGGTTTTTTTTTTTTTTTGAAAGCTGAAATAAATGAATAAACAGCCTTGGGAAGACCTCAGGTGAAGATAATTCTAAACTAAGAGAATTACAGTGTAAACCATCTAAAATGAGCACAAGTTTGCTATGAATATTTTATAATTTTCAAATGATTAGGACACACTTGGAAGAATGTGATATTATTTTAAACACTTGAAGTTCAACATTGCTGTTGATGAACTTGAAAACAAGCTTGAAATTTACTCCATTTTTTCAAATTTATATTTCAGTGGTGACAAAAGTCCATTCCTTAATGTATAATCAGAAAACAAAACCGATTTGTAGTCTACCGGAGTCCGAATAACAGGTACATGAAAGAAAAGGTGTCCTTAGTAAATTTAGCATGTGCTTTTATGGAACATCCAACAGTTGCAGGTTTCTAGAAATATACAATCTATCCAAAAATTTCCTTTTTGCTCACACTTCAGGAAAAGGAAAGAGCTTGGGGAAAAGGAGGGGAAAAGGGATGGGAAGGAGGGAGAAAGGATTGGGAGGAAAGAGGGAGCATGAAAGAATAAAAGGTGGAAAGCAAATAGCATTATGATTTTAAGAATTATTCAAGATCTTACTTAAACTGCTCATTATCTCCCTTTTCACATCCCTTCAATGGCAACAATCAGCAAATCAGTGACTAACAAAGTTTCATGTTACTTCAGTACACCCAGTAGGGTTCTCCAGTGAGCTAGAATTATTCCCTCTTGATTGAAAATTAATTCTTTATTTCCTGGGAATTTTCCTTCTTAACAAGAATATTTCTCTTTCAAAAACATGTTGTATAATTCCTTTTTTTCCCATCTTTCTCATTCTTTCCTATCATATACATTTGTAGAATACATTTTTGTCCCAGGCATTATTTTGATGCCCAGAATAACAACATAAATAATAAAGGATCCCCGACTTTTAAACCCTTCCAATCTATGGGAAAAGACATGTGTAAATCAAATAATTATAAATAGTGAGACAGAATAGGATTTAAATAAGATATTGGACAAGGCTTTGAGGTCACATAGGCATGAGAAATTACCTTTATCTGATGGACCTGGAGAAAGTCTCAGAGGAAAATTACGATCTGATCTGAATCTTTAAAGAATACATTAGAAATTTGGAGAAGGGAGTAAAGTCTTTACAAAGAGAAAGGTATATGCAAAGTCAAAATCACATTTAAGAAAAGGCACCACCTGCTAGACGTGGTGGCTCGTGCCTGTAAGCTTCTGCCTATGAAGCCACCAGGCCTAGGGATCACGGTTCAAGTCCCGCCTGGGTCCCGTAGAGAGAGCCAGTTCCAAAAAATAGCTGGGCGTGGTGGCGCACGCAGGTAATCCCAGCTACATGGGAAGCTGAGGCTGGGGATTGCTTGAGTCTGTAGTACCCCGGGCAACGTGAGCCTGCGGTTCCATGGGCAAAAATAGTGAGACCTAGTCTCAAAAAAAAAAAAAAGCACCACCTGAACAGAGTTGAAATCATTGAAAAATCTAGGGATGTTCTCACTTCTTTCTTGAAGGAAAGAAGTGGTAGCAGTGGAAAGGGAGGTAGATTAGAAAGAAAGAGGAAACAGGGAAGAGGAGACAAGAATAGGTAGAAGAGATTTGTGTTACAGAAAAAGGGACCTCTTCTTCCAATCTTCTTCAAATGCTTACTATTTGTCAGGTGTAACTGGGGACTGGGAACATGGACATGCCAGTGCCTGCAGTAATACAGAGGAGGGTAATTAGTGGATCTGAAAGCAGACACTCTAATAAGGAGTACACTCTGTAAATGGGTGTCCTACAGTTTATCCCTATGCTTTGTATATTGATAAAATGGTCAAGACCCAAGGTAATACTCATGCATATTTCCTCTGTCAATGTAACATCATTTTTTTAAAGAATGTATTTCTATTTCTTTTGGCCACATTAGCAATACTTTTAATTGGCAGTTCTACATTATGCAGATTTACACTGGATTCTCTTTAAAGGTTGCATTCCTGGATGTGAGCAAAAAAATTACTTTTTTTATAGACAAAAGTATCTTATATTAGGAGTGATCATAAATCATCACTAGTATATGACCTCATTTTTTCCCTCTTGCTTCCTCTTGTTTCCATTATCAAGTCTCTTAATTCTACCCTTTTCTTAGTGATACTTCTATTTCTGATAATTTAATTTTAATCTTTGAATACCAATTGTGACCACATTTCGCCTTCCTTCCTTCCTTCCTTATAGGACATTAAATATCCTATGTATTTATCTATGTTCTTTTGCTTGGAATTTTGTTTGGTTATGTTCCTACATTGTTGACTTCTGCATCAAAAGCACCTCAAAAAACATTTTCAAAATTTCTAAATATTTTCCACAAAAAAAGAGATCCTTATGTTAATAAATACTATATTATTATCCTTCCCTATAGTCATCTAGCCATCTAACTTCCCAAAACATTTTGGACTGATTAACTCTTAGTGTCAAATTCCAGTTTTACTGCAAAATCATCTTGCTGACATGTGTGCATATTAATAATTCATTTAAAATTGATATAGAAATTTTGTGTAAACACAAAATATTCACTCAGTTTTTTTCCTTTTCAAAAGTAAAATATAAACTTCTCTAAAGATAACCAAATCCATTATTTAAATCAATAATCAATATCTTTCAACCAAATTACAGATGAAAGTAATATTGTATGAAGTTAAATAGACAACTCTTTTTCCTAGGATGGCATGATTTCGCCTCCTACTTTTCTTTTTTAATTGTCTAAAGACCTGGCACTTATCATAGATGTGATCTATTGCACCAGTAAACTTGGAAATACAACCCACTAGGACACTTAAAGAAAAGTAAAATCTAACAGACAGTTTCTACTGTGTAGTGTTTTTATGAATTACCATTTAATACTTATAGCAATCATAAAGTAGGTACAATTATCACAATTGCTTGAAGACAAGAAGCCTGAGACAAAAACGTTTAAATAATTGTCAGGAGGTCACATAGCTAGTAATTAACAAAATTAGTCTGGCTCCAAATTAGCACTCTTAATTCCATACTTACTGACCTTTGCAATTAGCATCATGATGTCAGCTTATATGAAGCAATGCAGGAACAAAAGTATAGACAAAATGGCAGCCACCATGACACCTTAGCCAGATCCAGGTAGCTGTCAGATGGATGATTTAATTGTTACTACATGATCACTACCTACAGACCTAGAAAAGTAGTTTTTTTTTCCTAGTTACTTATAAATTTGCTTAGATGTATGTGTAAATACATAGCTGTGTAAGAAGAAAGCTTTCCTAAAATCATTTCAGAAAGAAAAAAAAATACTAAGATAGAACCTTGCCAAGAATGATAAGAAGCTTTACTTTCACCAACCAAGTCATTCATGGGAATTCCCATTGGATCAGTTTGATATTCTATTACCTCCTTTTCACTAAAAAGTGAATGAACTATTCATTTTCATCTCGTCACTCCTTTCTCACCTAAGCCAATATTTTTGCTCATAGCTCATAGCACCAGATATACAAGTACAAATATAGCCTTCAAAACAAAAAAACACAACATCTAACCTCTATATGGTAATTTAACTTATACACATCCTTTTTTGAAACATTAATTTAAAGCACCTATGAAGTTTATCATGAAAGATGGCTTTATACTTTGCTATTAATGCCCCAGATGAATTATGCTATGCTTCCTCTAAAAGGTTAGGAACACATGAATTGCTTTGGTTGAATACAATTCTGCACACATAGAGAGATAATTTAGCATTGTTTTCCATTTTATTTAGCCCTCTTGTTTTCTTTCATTATAATTTAGCTTTTCAATGAATGACTAATGGAGGCTTAGCTGCTACTTTCCCATAGCGAATGTCTAACATCCATCAAGGAAGAGAGCCACTCACTTTTTGAAGAATTTGGATTAACTTTAAACTGGCACAATTCATTCTTTCCGAACATTGAGTCTGATCACTCTGTTTCTCTCTGGAAGGCAGTGATTCTAAATTATGAACAATGATACTATCTGCAAAAGTCACATAGGGAAGGGGGGTGATATTCCCAAGTTTTATACACACTAGAGGTCTGGCATTTTCTAGTGCAGTCAGCAATTATAAATGTTTTTTCCTTGCAAAAAAATTGAATGGAGTAAAGGGTTAAGATAAGAGTGTGACCCCCAAATCAAAGATAGCCAGAGCTGTCAACTGTGTCAAGATATCTCAGATCAGAACAAATGTGAATCAAAGTGTTCATTTCCTTTTTTTCTAACCCAAAAATTACATGTAAATGTTGATTGTCTTACAAAAGGGAGGGGGGTGCTGGGGTCATTGGAGAGAGGAGTGGAGATTTGCCAATATGTTCATAGCTTTTGGGGGTGGGGGGGTTGAGAATTTCATTTTTAAATTGAAAGGAAGTGTTTCACACAGACACTTATATAAGAAAATAGGTGTGTGGGTATGTATATATATACATATGTATATATATGTATATATATGTATACGTATACATATATACACATATATATGTATATATGTATACGTATATATATATATGTGTGTGTATATATACACACACACACCCATATATATTTCCCTTTGTGTTTAGCTGAAATCATTTGATTGTGCTTGACCATCTGGCTGTCAGGTTGCATAGGGTTATGGTGAGACAGCTTAATCCCAATTGTTTTTGTTTCTGGTACAGCAAACATAAAGAGTGTCTGGCTAGTGAGGTATGGCCCTCTGGTGAGGAGCTTACCACCGTGGACGTCTAGCTGACTGTAGAGTCAAGGTTAAGAGAAAGGAAAAGACACAAATCAGTTTTAGTATCAAAAACAGCTCTTACTACCCAAAGGGGATCGACTAGAATATATAAACATCAAGTGGAACTGCTGCGCTGTCTTTTCTGTAAGGAGTAAGATGCCTAATTAAGACAGTAGGCACTGATCAGCCTGAAAAGAGGTAGTTAAGCGGTGAAAATGCATTTGGTCGCCATGTGAGTGTTTGTCCTTACTCTGACTGTTCAAAGACACAGCACTAAAGCTCACTCATTCCACAGATTCACACAGTTCTTTTCATTCTCCTTTTTGAACCACAAGACCACACAGTGCTGCTCACCATTGAAGGCCCATACTGGTCTTGAGGTAGTAATTCACCACCACCCCAAGTTCTCTATGTCTTTATAATTAGGTTGATGCCCACAATGACTTGGGATGATGTTTGTTCAAATGCCTTACTTTCCAGTATGCTTGGAAGATTCCAGTCTTTCCCCCTTTTTAATCACACCTCTTACTATTTCTTCTCCATGGATGCAGCTCCAGGTTTCTTAAACATGGTAAAGCCCGCAATTACTACAGCGAGTGACCTGAAGAACAAAGGGTGAGGTTGGTTTGAGAACAGGCTGAAGTTTTGTAATGGGAAATGATGTGATCCTGGAAGCTTCGAAGCTGAAGTTTTACAGAAAAATAGTGATTCTGGACCCTCTGCAGTCTAGAGAATCCTTCCTACTTAAAACAGAGGCCTGCAGGTACACACTTACACACAGTCACAAAAACAAAACACACCATCACCACTTCCAGCAAACCAACAAACAACCTGAGTGCCTGTTGTGTAATTAGAGGAATTTTAAAACACAGATCAATTCCCTTACTCTCTTATACAATGAATCCAATTTAAAGGTTGAGTTCAAATACTGTAATCTAATCTTTTGCATTTAATTATTTTTTTCATCCTGTCTTATAGAATTTTCCAACATTTATTTCATTTTATGATGATGATGACATCTTTCAAGATGGAAAACAGTTTAGCTTTTGCTTGGAGTTCTCAATGGCCTATAGAATTGACTCATTCCTCAGCATTTATAAAATATTTTTTTCAGGAGAAAAATGCAACCATTGAACTGGCCTTGAAGGTGAAATAACTCTTTGATGCTAAGGATACTTAAAGATGACCTAAATGTCCTTTAATATAATTCATCAGAATCTCTGCTCTACACACTCCCTACTTGCCACTTTCATTGGTTTTTTTGATCCTGCAAGCTAAACCATTAAGCACAGCCTCCTTTTCACTATTTTTAACTGCATAGTGTGCATTACTTAACCCCGACCTTGCCATTAGCCACTATTGAAGAGAGCTTTTTTCAGAAACCAATACACACAAATCTTCCAGACTGTTTTAAGCATTGGCCCCGCTGCTCATAATGTCAACAATGATGACAGTAGCTGCTTCTTGTGGTCACTGTCACCGCAAACATTTTTCAATTGGCCATTGATAAAAGACATTTACCATTGACTTTCTGAAGTTTTGCCTGATATGAAAATGAGATAATCTGTAAATGGTTCTTCATGCAATTACCTTTTTTAATTCTAGTTTTTCCTATCATGCCATTATCAATAGCAGTAACAGCAGCAACAAACACTTTAGCTCTCATTCCTTATTATTATGTCAAGATCAGCATTAATAGCATTTCTATGATCTGTATTTTTAAAGGTGTCATTAATCTTTGCCCATTTATTGAGTTTTCCTGACATTATTTTGTGCTTCAAATTATTTCCTTTCCTCTTTTTCTTTTTCATTTTTTGACAAAGTTTCTATAATTTCTTCTGTTGACTTGAAGATGAATTGATTTTTATCCTACACCTTTCTTAATTTTAAAGATATATGTTTAACTCTTATTTTCAATACAGCCTATAGTGATATTACTAACTTAATTCTGAGCATATATAGAAGATCTAAAAATGTATTCATTAATTACTGTGGTGGCCTTTGTAATATTATTATAATTATTAAATCAATCTATTGTTTTGTAGTAAATATTTCATTAATTTTTCTGATTGCAATTATGAATTGCTTCACACTCCTTCCTACTTTGTCATTTCTTTCTGAATTGTATCAATATTTTTTGGGGGGCTAGTTGTAAAAAGTGTGACTTTGGTGTGGCAGTATATATCATGTCTTTAAATGTGTGGTGACCAAATAATTCCATTCCTAGGAATATGAATGAAAGAAGTGATCTGATAGGCATTCTGAGATACACTCTGTGGAATTAAGAATAAGATCAAATGATTAGAAAACATCAAAATGCTATATACAGTATAAATAAAAAGTAAAATGAGCTGGAAATGATGTTTTTACCCATTTAAAGTGTTCAATAGAGTGAATCTTCACACAGATATTGCATTTTGGTAGGCAAACATTACAAATTCAAGACACATCTTCCTTATTATTGATAAAAAGGGAGTGTTTTGTTGTGTTAGTAGCATTATCTATAGAGGGTAGTGTTATTAGCATCAACAAAAATCCTAGTTTTCTGCTTGGAAAAGAAACCCCTCGATTTTAGGAATTATTGCTAAGCAAATTATAGTAGGTCCCTATCCATGTTTATAGTCTATTCTCATAATTAAAATGAATAGTCCTACAACTACTAAAATAATATTTTAGAAAACATAAGTGATGTGTAAATTTTTAGTTCATTAGTCAAAAACTAAAGATTTAAAATTACATAATCACCATCATCCTACCAATGTAAAATTTATAAATAAAATAGGTTGAACAATTTCACCAAAATGTAAGCAATTGCTATCTCTGCACAGTAAAATTTATTTTCTCAGTACTGTTCTGTTCTCTAAATTCTCAATAATAACTTTAAGTTTCTATAATAAAATGTTTTCTTATGCAACAAATTCCAAAAGACAACATAATTTAGAAATTAAAGTTAGGACATTGCTTACTTTTCTAACAAAAGAAGTTAATGGAACATTTTGTTGTTGTTTCCCAGAGCATGTAAAAGCTATTTTTATATTTTACTGTAATATATTAATTGTACAACAGCATTATGTTTTAAAATATGTTCATACCTCATTTAAAAGGTTCTATTGCTTCAAAATGCTATACGTTATTTGAGTCTTGAGCAAGTTAACTTTTTCTGCTAGAGAAGTCTTGCCTTGATCCTGATGGCTACTGATTGCACAGTGTGATGGTTGCTCTAGGTGAGGGTGACTGTGACAGTTTCTAAAAATAAAACAACAATGAAGTTTGCCTCACTGATGACTTTTCCTTTCACAAGACTCCTCAGTAGCATACTGCTGTTTCACAAAGTTTTGTCTACTGCATATCTGCTTTCACAATAGCAGTCAATCCTTTCCAAACTTGTCCTCGATTTGTCAAATAAGTTTATGTAATATTCTAAATTCTCCGTTGTCATATCAACAGCATTCATAGAATTTCACCAACAGCAGTTTCCAGCTCAGAAAACTACTGCTTTGCTCAACCACAGCAGCATCTCCTCATTCATTCAAGTTTTACCTTGAAATTGAAGCAATTTAGTGGCATCTTCGGACTTCACTTCAAAGTTTGATTCTCTTGCTATTTCCACCACTTCTACAGATACTTCCTCCAGTGGAGTCTTAAAGATCTCAAAGTCATTCATCACCATTGACACAAACTTATTTCAAACTTACATTGACATTGATATTTTGATATCCATAATCGCATCTGTTCTAATGGTATCTGGAATGGTGAACCCTTTATGAAAGGTTATTAATGAACTTTTCCCAGATACATCAGA
Organism: Uropsilus gracilis; assembly: GCA_004024945.1. NCBI lineage: Eukaryota > Metazoa > Chordata > Mammalia > Eulipotyphla > Talpidae > Uropsilus > Uropsilus gracilis. Next base: position 80,851 of record PVHY01001373.1, on the reverse strand, counting down.
GGACACCATCTTTGTGTCCTTAGAAAATGTACTTCTCAAATAATAGATGACAGTTGAAATGATTTCTTAATCATGGACTACATAATGAATGTTGTGGTAGTGGTAAGAAAACAATACTAATCTCTTTCACATATTCATTGGAATTCTAGGGAGATCAGGTATTCTCAATGATGAATAATATTTTGAAAGGAATCTATTTCCTTAGCACATCTCAGCTGCAGACTTAAAAAAATGCAGTAAGAAATTCTGTCAACAAATGCTCCATCATCCAGCTTTGTTATTACATTGAAAGAACACAGGTAAAGTAGATTTAGCATAATTCTTAAATGTTTTAAGAGTTTTTAAATGACAAATGAGCATTGACTTCAACAAGATTACCAGCTACATCAGATCTGAAGAAACTAAGCTCATTCATTGAAATGTTGAATCAGACATTGATTTCTCCTCTTTAACTGGAAATCTTCTTTGTCATCTGCTTCCAATATGAGTGTTTAGTGTAGCTTCATTTACCAATAAACTTCCTGATTACTTGCTGTTGTTTTTCTATCAGTACTTGCTCTTTCACCTTGTACTTTTATGTTATAGACATTGCTTCTCTCTTAAACCTAATGAAATAAGTCCTGTTGGTTTCCAACTTTTCTTCTGTAGCTTCCTCATTTCTTGTAGAATTTTGAAGAGTTAGGGTATTTCTCTGGGTTAGACTTTGGTTTATGGCATAGTTGTGATTGGTTAGAATTTTTCTAGCCCTTTGAAACAAGAATGTTTCAAACATTATTATTTAAAGGGCTACCTCCCATATCATGTTCTTTTAGGGGACCAGTGATTCTCTGATTAGGAAAAGGGCAAAAACTTATGCTGTGATCATCTCATCTTCAATAGAGAATGATGTAAAATTTAAGTTTTCTTATGCTCACAAGGTCTAGCTTGACCTCTAGTTCTCATATCAAGACCTACCCTGGACATATTGAGAAAAAGTTGTCTGATATTTTTGGAAAAACCACACTATATTGTCAAGAACATTTCTTCTGCTTTCACAACTAAATAACTCTTTAGCACAAGCAACCTAGCTATTGACCTCTCACAATTTTGACATGACTAACTCACTCAGAAATTAATAATTTCTAGCTTTTGATTTAATGCGGGAAATGTTTGACATATTTCACTTGAACCCTTAGAGGCCATCATAGCATTATTAACTGGTTGTATTTCCATATTGTGTGTCTCAGGGAATATGAAAATCCAGAGAGAAAGAGACAGAGAGACAGGAGGTCAGTCAGTAGAACAGTCAGAATATATACAATTATTAATTTCCCTGTGTTATATGTGATTATAACAGTAAAATCAAAGGTTGATTATTACAGATCACCATAGTAAATATAATGATGATGAAAAAACTGAAATATTGTGAGAATTACCAAATTGTCACATAACTCACCAAAGTTTAAAAATATGCTGCTGGGAAAATTTAATAGAGTCATTGAAGGTAACACTTCCACAAATCTTTAATTCATAAAAAAATCCCTGTCAAGCACAATAGTGAAGAACTAGTAAATGAGGCATGCTACCACTGACTTTGTGTTTCTATGATGATGAAAGTCAAACTGTCTCTTGAACCTTAAAAGAACACTTTTATTAAATCTGCAATCTTTCTATTACATTCAACAGAGTCTTTTCAAGGGGGTGGGGGTTCTGGAAATCTGCCATTTTGAGTGCTACACTTGGAATTACAGAGCTTTGTAGTTCATAATGAAGAGCAGGTTAGAATATAAATCTGCATGTTTAACATGATGTTGTGATTCTTAAAGTCTAAACAGAGTCTATGTGTGAGGATTTAGGTTGGGAATATGTGACTGATCTTTCTAGTGTAAATATTGGAATCCTTGCTGTTAAAAGAATATCAAGCATAAAATAATATTTACTGATGGCCATATAGTTGTTCATTTCATTTCCACTATTTTACTTCTAAGAAATTGGCTAACTTCTTCGAAAATGCTTAATACCAGAGATATTATGCAGCTATTTGCCATTCTCTATATCCTTGCTATCTTTATTTTTCTTCTTCCAGAAAGAAACAAAAAGATTTGAACAGATCATCCAAACTATATAATATGTACCTAAATTGAGTGGAACTTTAAGACAATCTTGATCAACATTTACTCTTCTGTAGGATTGCTGATAAGTGTGAAAATCTATCTTTTCATTCACATTTGTTTAGTTGATTGCACAAAGCAAGTTCAAAATCTTTTTATAAAGGAGGTTTTGTTCATGACTGGGATAAATTTTAACTAGCAAATAAAAAAAAAAAACAAATGCTTTTCCTCTGGAAATGATTGACTTGCAACCAAGTTTATTTTTTAATAATACCTAAATTATTGTTTGTGATGTTTCACAAACAATGTGAAAACACTGTGATGTTTCACAGGTGCTATGCAAATTGAAGAACTTTGGAAATGAACCAGGTACTTTTGTATCCTTCAATTCCTATCTCCCCTTCAATAAAGCACCAAAAACAATAGCCATAGAGACTGAGTCATATCAATGGGTTCCCTCTACAAATCTATCTTCAAGATAATTACTTTTATAATTCTCTTTTCCCATTCATTTTCTAAGCATAATCTTGCCCTAAACAATACTATATGGACATTCCATCACATTCAGAGTTGTTCTAATATGTTCTAATACCACAGAAAATATTTCCTTGTCCTACTCCTAGTAATGATATCCACTCCCAACCTTAATCAACAGCTGGCAATGATGGGATTTTAAAACTGATGATGTTTCACAGGTGCTATGTACTGTATGTCACCTTTTGAGATTTGTTTTCCTATGGATTTATTTGAATCCATCCACATGTTATTTTAACTCATTATTTCTCAACTTTGATTAGTTGTTCATTTCCTTTATTTTGAAATAATTTCATCTATAGAAAACTTTCACATACAAAACAAAAACCATATATTCCCATAAACCACTTAAAACCTACACAATTTCTCCTAAAGTCTAGACAACTTAGTGTCTATTTCTTATAAAGACAGTTCTTAACATAACTTCAATATAACCACTCAAATCAGGATAAATTGCATATTATCTTCAAGTTTTGTCAACTGTCTAAACAAGGTGCTTTTTAGAAAAATATACAATCCAGTTGGACCAGCTACTTGACTGGAGTCCAGTGATGTTCAAAATTATCCAGAATGAAGAAGACACTATAGTTTTCTCCTCCCCTCCCCTGATTGACCCCTCTGTAGGTGTTATTGTAGAGAGAGTACACATGAAAGGAGAAATTAAGTACTGTACAAAAATTAACAATGGTGAAACTAAATACATTCCTTAAAACAGAATGAAGATGATAACAGAACATTAAACTGTGTATTAGGTCCTTCCAAGAGCAGGGTACTGGGAGACTTCTTAGGACACATGTCATCAAACAAGTGCTGAATTCAATGCCACCACTGTAATTAAATGTCATGCATCTTTAAACTCTTTTCTCTTTCGTCATTACATTCTTTTCTCAGCCTTTTATTTTCTCTCATAACCTTGGCACTTTAGAAGACTTTAACTCATTAATTATTAAACATCTTTTAATTTGGGTTTCTTCGGTGTTTCCTCAGAGTGTGACAAAGAGATATCCTAGTGAATGATAGAAAATATTTACACTTTACATAGCAAATAAGGTACTGATATTAAAGATTTGCAAAGAGCTTACACAATTCAACAGAAAAAAAGCAGGCAAGTCAGTCAAAAAATGGGAAGAAGAACTAAAATGACACTTCTCCAAAGACAAAATGCAAATGGTCAAAAGGCATATGGAAAGAAACATGTTCAACATCATTAGTTTGAATGGAAATGCAAATCAAAACACAGTGAGATACTACTTCACTACAATGAGAATGACACACATTAAAAAAAAAAAACCTGAAAACAACAAATGCTGAAGAGTATGGGAGACAAAGGAACTCTCTTGCATTGCTAAAGGGAATATAAACTGGCCCAGCCACTATAGACATCTATGTTGAGTTTCTTCAAAACACTAAAAATGGATCTACCATATGATCCAGTGATTCCAGTCCTAAGAATCTATCAAAAGGATACAAAAACTTTAATTCAAAAGGAAACATGTACTCCTATATTTAGTACAGTGCCTATATTTATTGCATTGTTATATATAATAGTAGTTAAGATATAAAAATAATGCCCCAAAATAGACAAATGGATCAAAAAGTAGTGGAGTATATATACTAGTGGACTATAACAATCAAAAAAGACAAACATGCCATTTGCAACAATATAGATGAAACTGGAAGGGGTTAAGTTCAGTGAAATAAGTCAGAAGGAAAAAGATAAATATTGAATGTTTTCACTTATGTGGGGAATATATATAAATAAAGCAAAAGGTCAAAGAAAAGACAAAATTAACAAGCTGACCTTAGATCTGAGGTATATAGCAAGGGAGGGGAATAAATGGGGTGAGTAAACAGGAGGCAGATCTCAAGGAGATATGGTGATGATTCATGAGCGCAGTGGTGGTGGAAGAACTATGGGGACTACAATGATAAAAGAAAATTTTTAAAAAATAATAAAAATTAAAAGCAACTTTGGTAAAAATATCACAGAGGTGATACCATGTGGTTACATCTTTCCAGTGGTGAAAGATTTGATTTGTCCAAAATGGTGCTATTAAGTGTGAACATTTAATTACTTTGTGTATGCCAGTTTTATCCATAGTAAAGCTACTTACCCCCCCTTATAATTAATAAGGATTATGTGGGAAGAGAGTTAATATACTTTTATCAAATTTTTATAATCCATTATTTTTTTAAAAAATTAAATGTTTCTTTTCTGAATGCCAATAAGTGATTTTCCCCTAATTCTGTCATTCCTTTTATGTTCAACATTTGGCAAGCTTTTTCTCTGTGTGTTTATCTATATTTGCATGTACATATTTTGGGCAAATATATTCTAAAATTATTCAATAGGTTAAAATATGCCACAAATCATCCCTAATCAGGGCACTGAGTGTCTTTTCAAGTTGACCTATTTTGCACTGACACATCCCCATGATTCTGTGAGTACTTCCTTACTGATTTATTTTAATTCTTTCCTTCTTTAGCCCTGAAATTAGCTATTAATCTGAGAAGCTATGTTTGCTTTTAGTGCAGAATACTTGGAAAAGAAGATCTGGGGCCAGATGTTTTCAGTACTTGGGGCTGCTGTTGCTCCCAGGCCATCTTAGTGAATGAGGTGAAGAAAGGTATGAATGTACACATACATGTATATCTATATTTACCTTTTTAACATGCCTCTCTATTATATATATATTTATGTATGTATGTATATTTACATTCTACATGTGTATGAATATCTCCAATTATAACCCAGTACCAAGGCTAAAATTTTCATTCTACTTTAAGTTCATTTTTATATTATCTCCCTTATCCAACAGTGGGAAATCTGGTCCCCAGTATCCCAATGCAACTATATATTAGATGAATTCCCCCCACATAACCTATCTTCATTTTCCTCACCATCATCTTTCCATCCCATCCCTTCCTCCTCCCACTCATGCACAGAGACATTCTCTGTCACCCACTGCACCAATACTCTTTCCAGCATGGACTCCTATGTAACATATATTCCACCCAATATCTTTTAGAGATATTTGTGGTTTCAACGATAGAGGAAGGGAACCACCAAGTAAAGAATGTGGCAAAGTTCTAGAAGCTGAAAAATGCTAGGAAATGAGTCATTTCTAGAACCTCTAAAAAAGGAACATCAACCAATCAACACTTTGATATTTAACACAGCGAGGATTCTGTTGTCCTTCTTACCTACACAACTGTAAGAATTATATTGTTTTAACATGGTTTCTATAAAGTCAACAAAATAAAAAAACTCAGGGGACATATTAGGGTACTAATAAAAAATTTAAAAACTACTGAAAACATGAAATGTATAGTAAACTCTGCATTAAGAAGAAGAAACTTTTGTCCTTTAACATTATCATACTTAAGCATTCAAGGTGTTTTTAAAATATTTTAAAATATTTTTTCTCATGTCTTCATTTTAAATACTATAACATTAAAGATAATTTGAAAGTGCTAAGGCAGTCATAATCTTATCTTCTTAAAATCATTTTATATTAAATTTTATTTCATCCTTTCATTGAAATCATATTTAGCATAATTATATTCAGATAACATTTTCAATATTGTTTTTCTTTTTTAGCTTTTAAATTTTATAACAATCCTTTTGTATGTGTCTGTAGAATTTTTATAAGTATTTTGATTACTGTATATTTTATTTGGTTAATATAGTATATTTGATAATTTATCCTTTATCAAATTTTAGTTTGTTTACAACTTTTGCTATTAAAGATAACTTTTCAATGAATATCTTTGAGATTATTTCTTATTCTTTATTTCATATTTTTACCTATTTCCCTAAGATGAGTTCTTAGAAGGTTGCTCCCTCCCCCCCAAAAAAAATTCCTCAATTTTTTTTTACTATTTTTATAAGCTTAGCAGTTACACTTAGTAGGTCTTCTGGAGTTTTTTTTTTCTGTTGTTGCTTTTTAATTACTGTATACCACAGTTTATCTTCATTTGAAAATTGTAGTGTGTTCCACATAGGTTTTCATATATTTCCCAATTTTTTTTAATACAAGAAGGTAATATCTAGATATTCTACTTATTTATTCAAACAAATTATGATTCTCTGACATGGAAAAAGAGAAATAAAGCTAGGTTACTTATTTCCAGCAAGTCACAGTCTACTGGGATGTGATAATAGAATAGTGATGACAGCAGATGAATCAACACAAAGCAGTGTCTACAAAGTTTTTGAAGAAAATTACTGAGAGGGACTCCATTTTGTCAGCTATCACAGAGATAGAGAAGGAAGCAGACTGAGTAGAAGTCATAATAATATTTCTTTTTGGGCTTTCAAAGCAATGTTTCCCCTTTGTTGTGAACATTTTAATCAGTCCAGCTGTTTTCTTAACTTATTCTCCTTATTGTCTCCTAAACATCGACAATTGAAGGTTTGTGCTAGTTGTTTTTCTCTACTCATTACCTCCTTTCATTATCTTCATGTAAACTGTTCTCCATCATCAATCCACTTACTTGATTGCTCTGTCAAAATGTCTTAAATGACCTGGAAATGTGTCCTCCTGCCAAAACAATATGCAAAACATTGCTTTTAGCATCTTAAATTCAGAAGGAAAGAAGACAATTGATCCTGATAGCTATTTCCTACCAGAGAAAAGTTATCATGAATAATAATGACTAAAATCATGTGAATCTTTCACTTAGTGCACACTTACATTGTACCAGTATCATACCCCCCCCCCCAAAATGGAGAAAGTCTACTTTTAAGCAGTTCATTGACAAACAAGAAAAGTAAACAAGTAAGTGTAATTCAGTGATAACATAATGAAGTAAGAAATCAATTCTAACGTGGTTCAGGGTAGTCCCAAAGAAGGATTAATATTTGAACTGATTTTGAAGGTTGAATATAAATTTCCTATGTAGATAAATCAGGGAAGAGAAACTAGCCAGAGGACTAACTTAAAAAAGTCATAGTACATGAAATAGTTTGATCAATTTCAGTTGCTGTAATAAAATCATATGCGCCTTAAAATCATGGTTACTGTTGTATTCTGTATCTGCAGTTGTAGTATTAGCTACATATACAGAATTTCCTGCAAAGCTAAAAATCATATTTATATTCAGATGTTAGCAATCTTAACCTTTACTGAATTATTTGCTAAGTTTTTCTGCGGTCATCTTAATTGTATTCCCAATTTCCTTCCTTCAATTTATAATGCTATTTTGAGGGACTTTGTGCATACTTAACTGATTCATTTCTGACTTCACACACAGTAAAATACTTAGCTCTCATCTATGGAAAAAATATGAAATCTCCCCCCCCTCCCCCATATACAGGGCATTGAAGACGACTCTTCAACTTTCAAAAGTTGGTTTATTTTGATGTCACTCTTGTCTTTTGATTTAGACATAAAAAGGGAAGATAGAGTTTGATATTTTTCATGTTTTCAGACACCAACTTGAAGTACCAAAAAATGGAAGAATTTGTATAACAGTTTATCAGGTATTCACGTTTCCTATGAAATTTACGTTGGAGAATGGTTTTATTTTATCAAAACTACAAATTAAAACAGCACTGACAGAAAGTTAACTGCTTTCATTCCCTTAAGGAATTGCTCTCCAACTCTTGTTATTTATCATGATAGTTGTAGCAAAGCAAGAAAAAGTGTTAAAAAAAAGGGGGGGGGGGACTTTGTCAGGGTCATCAAATAACTCATGAATGTTTCAGAGTTATTAGCAAACAAACAAAAGCACTGGAAATGATATGCATATTGATATATCAACATAGTCATGAAAACAAGCATTGTACATTATTCCAATATAAGTATTTTCAAAACTGGTTTTCAGTTTATTAAGCATCATTGCTGTGTTCAAATTCTATTGTATAAACATGAAAATATTTATATAATATATAAATATATACAAATAGTAAATAAGATGAACTAAATACAAATTGCATTCTAGAATTAAGAGGAAAATAAAAATATCACCTTTTTCACTCTATTGCCTCACGTTAATGATACAATATGGCTATTTGAAGGGGAAAGATGAATTCATGAAAATTGAGTGCAGTAGAGCATAATTCAGAGTGTTATTAAAAAATAGGAAACATATGCAACTGAATCTAATGGAATTAGAGTGAGTGGGAAGCCTGAAAATAAACATAAATAGATAATTTAATAAAGAATAAACAATGCAACACATTTTTACTATTCCCCTTTATTTTAATAGAATTAAATATCTCTGATAACCAAATGCTGAGGGGGAAAATTGCTTTTACAAAAAAACAAAACATTTAGAAATATTGCAAAAAAAAATCAGTAGGTGGTTACCAACTGTTTCTTGGTGATTTTTCATTATTTTTTCCTGTGCCTGAGGGTTGGAAGTAAGAAGTTAATTAAATAGGACCAGTTCTGCCTCCAATAGTTGTTTTCATAAAAGATGCTTGGGAAAATAATGTTTTTGTTACTAAGGGCAACGCTTGAGATAAAGCAGCACATTTGTGCTTATGTGATAGTGACCAATCCATTGTTGTGCATCCCCAGAGTATGTAAGTAATTGGGCCCTGGCCTTACATGGATTCATGATCTTAGGCAAGAAATTCCTTCCTTCTTCCCTAATGTTTTTACACACTGAAGCAAAGTGAAATATGTAAGAGTGTCTGAAACAGGAAAATAGGAACAACTTCAACAGAGAAACAAGTTCAGAAATCAATTCACTCAGTCACATGAACTTCTTCCTTCCTGTAACCCTTCTCTATCCCCATGGTCCACATACAAGGCATCGGTGATGTGTATTAGTGATATTTATTAACAATTTAATATAAATTTTGTTTTCAAAAATGGTTAATAAGAATCGCTGAAGCAATCAACAGAGCAAACATGAGAAAAGATAAAAGTATAATAATCTTTATGTTAGTGGAGTAAATTTGGATGCTCATTTACTTGTCAAACATGGATGACTGAATTTCCTGGGTCCACTAATTTTGGCCAATGAGTTGATTGGAATGATGTGATCACATACAATTTTCCAACATTTTCTTTTCCTGTAGCTCAGCAACTAATGAAATGCAAAATGATGACTGCTTCATTTAGCCTGGAAGTATCCTTGAATGATCATGGATAACACATTCCCCTTAACAACTTATGATAGAAAATGAACATAATTCAGAAATCATGCTTTCTGGTTTTTAGCATGAGATTAAGAGATTATTTGACTTCATAGCATACACAGCTATTCTGATCAGTGTGATTTGCCCTTGTTACTCTGTAACAAGGAGAAAGGGGGTTATTTTCATCGAACCTACCTTTCAGAGAGAGAACTGCGGTGGAAAATTCTCCCTTTAGCCTATGATTCTATAGTTTGTTTGAGATAAGCTTGTTTGTGGTTAGGAATTATAAAATTTTAAAAATGCTAAATTGTAAAAGGTAATATTTATGACAGAAAACATTGCTGTGTTTTTTCTAAGGTCCTTAGTAGATTGTTTGTATTAATTATTTAATATTTATATTTTGCAAGTCGAGTGATTAGATATAGAGGCCTCATACCATGCCCAAGCTAACCTAAGGTGGCATTCTGGTTGGCACTAGACACTATCCCTTCTTTATCAAAATCATTTCCCCATATACAAATATTTTACCCATCTTAAAGAATTACACTAGTCTTATCACATTTAAAATGAGAAATTTCATATTTAACAGAAATAATACTCATTTCAGTAGCTATTAATTTTCACTGTCTACTTTTTCTGTTTAAAGGGTTTTTTTGTTTGTTTGTTTGTTTGTTTTTTGTACCCTTGCCTCTGCTTTTAACATGCCACTGACAAAAGGAATTCTGAGATTTGGAGTGCTCTGATAGTAATGTGGCATACAAATATTTAGTCCTGAGACTCAAAAATTCCAAGTTTTTCTTATTTGAGTCATATTTACTTTTCTGCACAAAATTGAGAATAACCTGTCAGAATGAGCTTTAGCCATTTTTTCATCATTTAATCCAAATATGTGATGCAATTTCTCTTTCAATTTCTAGCAAGGAAGAAGGAAGTGATAAAATCAGTTATTAGCTGGAATTTAGACAGCAGGGAAAGTTTTGTATTATCTTCCTCCTTTGTTGCAGTGGCTGTGAAGCTTTTGAAGAGTGAAAATATTTAGTATTTATTTTTTGCTAAAAGGACTACAAATAACTTTTGGACTAGTCATAAAAACCAATCTCTAGTTACAAAGAAAATATATATTCACAGCTAAACATTTAAGATTGAAGATACCAAGCTTTGTGTATTTATACTCATGTATAATCTGAACTTATCCTCCAAAAATTATAGATCATCTATAATCACTAAACACATTTTTAGTCCTTTCATATATGCTTCAAAGAAAGAAGTCACCATACTATCCTAGAGTGTTTAATGTGACAGTTAAGAGAAGTTACAAACTATTTTTAAGTGCTAAAGCAGAATATGAGGTAATGGTTTTTACTGTGTTTAATATACTGTTATTTATCCTTGAGAGACATTGCATTGTTATAATCTATTAAGTGTTCTTCAGGAGAATACAGTTCTAATATAAGAGTAATACCTTTGATATCTTATATAAAATAATAGTTTATACTTTAATGTACAGGTCATCCCAAAAGAGCTTTTCAGTTAGTGTTTTTTTAATGTATTTTAATGTAAATTTTAATTCTTTAAATTAAAATTTAAATGAATGATTAAAATCTCCAAAGCCATTAATGAATGATTAAAATCTCCAAAGCCATTAATAAAGTAAACATGAGGAAACACACGGAAAGCATAATCAGTAAATAAATTGAATAAGTTTAAGACTTAAATGAAAGGAAAAATAAAATATAAAGCTAAAAAAATGCAAGCTAAATTAATATTATTATTCTTGGAAAATCAAATACTTAACTTTGTGACTAAAAATTCCCCTGAGTTTCAATGCTGTGAAAACCTATTTGTTAATAAGAAAGACACTAGCCTTATTCTCTGGACAGACTGATGAGAGAAAAAGAGAGTGAGATTGAGAGAATGAGAGAGTAAGAGAGCAAGAAAATGAGAGAGAAATAATTTTATGAATAAGAAAAATGCAATCACTACAAGTTTGTATATATTTCCATAAGAGTAATAATTTCCAAAAGGAGTAAAACTGAGTTGAGAGAGCAGATAAATGTTATCTTTTTATAATTCATGTACAACACATAAACAAAGAGTATATCATTATAATTAAAAATGTATGTGGGTGAGCTATTAGAAAAAATGGTAATTAGAGAAACAGCTAAAATAAACGTGAGGAACATGGTTCTCTAAGTTATAAAAGAAAAATAATAGACTATTACAACTTTATAGAAATAAGTCCAACAACCTAGCAAATTGGACAAATTTCTTAGAAGATCCAAACTACTAAAATTCACTTGAAAAGAAAATATAAAAAACATAGCCTTAGGTCTTTAAGTTTATTTATATGTAAAAACTTTTTTAAAAGAAAACTATTTTCTGATTCAATGATGACATGATGACATCTAGGTAGAAAATTCAATGCAATGTGCAAAATCTGCTAAAATAAGATTTATAAAGTACAAGTATACAGAAATCAATTGTATTATTAACAATATGAGATTGAAATTAAAAAATATCATTTAGATTAGCATAATTACAATACTTAAAGATAAAACTGGTAAGATTATATGTGAATGATGTATACACTGAAAAATGCAAGCCATTGTTGAGAAAAATCTCAAAATTGAAATAATATAGGTAGATCATGGTCAGCAAGATCAACATCTAAGATGCCTGCCTTACAATCCAGTCATTTCTCTCCACGTATGTTGATATAATGATCCTGACTCATATGGATTGTATATAATTGAAATGAAGTGACTTATACTAGCAATTAAAGCAGCCAGTTGTGATTCTCAAAAGCCATCTCCAAGTCTTAGCAATGACTACAGGAGGCTTTGTCTAGAGGAACAGATCAGTCCCAGACTGAGTTTATAGAGGGAAGCTCCAGACCCTAAGGCACTCCATCTACTCTCCCAAACCTTGTTTTAGCTTCTTAATCTGTTTTACTGGCAACTAAATTTTGTGTTCATATCATTATAACATGGATTTCCCCCAATAAGTCAGATTATAAGTGTATGATTGGCTTGAATCATAAAGTGAAACCTTTCTAATCAGGTAGAAAACTGGACCTCATATTTATACTCTGCAAGAAACTGACAGTGACATCCCCACAGAAAGGGGAGGTTCCAGGCTCCCAGCCACACCTGAAGAAGCCAGGAGCTGAGCAGTGAGTGGAAGCACTAAAGAACTGGAGAGAAAAAGAGTTGGAGGAGGAAGAAGACTGGGAAAACCGAAAGCCTGACGGAGGCACATGGATCAGAGAGACGTGAGGAAGAAGCTATGTTTGCATCTTGCCTTTGTATTTGTACCAGGAATGGGTTTGGGGACAATAGTAGGAGAAGCTTGAAAGAGACTCATATGTGGAGAGACTCCTGAGGACACTGGCAATAGCAGCTTTTATCTTGACTTACTACTTGATTTTGCTCTTTTCCTTCCAGATGTGCCTGGCTCTTTCTGCCCCTTTTCTTTCGTTTCCCACCAGAAAGTGCCTTGTACTTGTAAGATTTGTGGCCTCAGTGTTCCCACTGTGAGCCAACTCAGTTTGGCCTGGGCATTTACCCAAAAACAGATGGAAAACTCTGGGTGTTTTGTGGGGAAACTGAACTATATTCTTTCTCTTCCCTCTATTTCACACTAATACACACTAAGAGTATGTTTTGTCTTTATGCAATAGGTGGCAGGACTCTTTTAAACAGGCACGCTTGAGGGGCAAAGGGAACCCATCAGTCTGCCTACTAACAGAATCACTATGTTTAAATAATCACCTGTAATTCTTTTCATGGCAAATGTATTTGACCCCACCTCCTCTTCTCCTTCCCTCCAAGCAGAGGCTGTTGATGATAAGTGAGCTCCAATTTCTGTCAGCTTTCTAGTGGGGTCTTCTACGAAGCCACCAGACAGATCAGACTATGGCTGTTCTTTAAGAATCAGTGAAGGCATGCTAGGCCTCTCCTGCTCCCTCCAGTGGTTCTGTTGATGGTTTTCACAGCAAACATTGGCAAGCAGAAAAGAAAGCTAAAAATGCCACAAGCTGGCAGTTCTTACCAAGATAGAGTCATTTTTCTTTAAAAAAAAAAAAAAAAAAAAAAAAGCATCCCTAGTTACCACATGCCTTCTATTAATCTAAGGTTCTGAAATAGTTGAACCTACCTTTATTTTCTTTGTCAAATTTCTGGATTTACAGAGTATTTTCAGAAGTCTCTTTGACCCCACAGTTTCTCCCAATATTTCATCATCTTCCTTTTCCTCCTTACCTTCACTTCCCATTTTACTCTTTAAGTCCTTTTAATTCTAAAATTGTGCCCTATTATTTCATCAGATTAAACCCAGTAATAGCAATTTTCATATTTTCTTATTTATATACCTTTTCTGACTCCCAAATGATTTTGTCAAAATTTCCTGTATATTTATTTTGTTTATAGAAAATAGAAACCACCTTAATTATAGGAACTTTTTTACAAGAATTAAACAAGAATTTATCTTTACCTACATAAAATCCATATTGTTATTTTTCATATTCTCATCTCTAAAATTAGTTCTTCCTCATCACTCTAAATCTCATGGTCTCCAATAACAAAAGAAGGCAGGACAAGAACTTAAAACATGTGGCAAACTGAATATGAACAAGTGATTCTGTTTTGGTGAATGGGTATGAAGATGAGTTTGGCCCATACCTAATTTGTTTATACCTGCCTGAATTTGATAATATAGTGATGGAATATCACCATCAGTAGTTATGTTAACAGGACCCTTCTCTTGTTATTCAGGGAAAGGTCAGGTAAAGTATGAAAATAGTGTGCTACCATTCAAACTGTCTCATCCTTTCTCAAAACTATCCTTTGTTTCCTATTTACTCTTAATGTCCTTTTGACCAGTTTCAAACTTTTCATTTCAGGATTTAATGTTATGAAGCTTACTGTTTTCTTGATCTTGTGAAACAGAATTTCTTGGTTAGTTTAGTTTTATCTTACTTTAGACTTTTCCATCTGTAAACGAATGAGTCCTTACAATGTACTTTGTTGATAATATTGAACAGACGAGGAGCTCTAGGCTCTGAATTAGTCCTATTGTTTATCTACAAAAACACCTGCAGCCAGAAAGTAAGATAACAAAATCACTAAAGAAATCACAACAGGATAGTTAAATCACAGAATCTCATTTTATTTTGATGCTCTTCTATTGTAAATATCTACCTGAACACATCAAAAAGATAGCTAATTTTGAATAGTAAAACAACAGCTCATTGTAAGGCTATAAAAGTCAATGACATTAAAAGCTGCATTAGTGCTCAGCAGACTAAACCAAATAATCCCACATATTGAAATGATTAGACTGGATTCCTAATAGACTGTAATTGTTGGGAGTAAAAGTTGTGGCTGAAATATTTCCCCATCTATAAAGCAAGCACTGAAAATAATTTTAAAGTACAGAAACCTAAACAAAAAAGGTAGAAAATATTTCCTCTTGTTAGAGTGTTAAATAAAAGAAATGAAATGAATATTACTATCTTTCTATTTTATATTTCAAATGTTTTGCCATCACAAACTGAAAGTAAAATTAATCTGTAAGATTCCTTTGGTGAAAGAGTCAGAGATAAAATTACTTTGCAGATACATTTATTGTTCATTACTTAAAATAGATGACTATAAAAGATGGCTAAAATGGCTTAACAAAATAAATTATTTACTAGAACATTAGCAAGTGTTAAGCAGACCAATGAAAAGGAATGGGGTAAGCAGGAATGAGTCACTCAGTCAAACAGCATGCACTGGAGGAAATTGTCTTGCCTAGGCTGCAATTGAATTTGCAAAATAAACAGCTTTTCCTGGAAAAGAGTTGCTGGTCATTCTCAGAAAAATGCAGATCTAGTCTCTGTCACTATCCAGAGAAACTACTGTTGCTCTGTAGATAAGCAAGGCAGCTATTAGGTTTCTGGTTTCTCTTGTTCTACAATATAGCTGTAGTTGTTTAACCTTGGTAACATGCAGCAATGATTAGCGAAAGGTAATTTAGGAGTCCAAAGTATAGATTCTAGTATCAGTAAAATTTGGTTTTAATCCCATCCATGTCACTTACTGGCAGTATCATCGTGGACATGTCATTTACTTTTCCATTCTATAAAGCCAAAACTGACAACAGTAATAGTTCTTTCTTTATAGGATTATATTGTGAGTGGAAAAATAATGTACATAAATCACTTAGTATACTGTAATTAATTTTCAAATAAATATGAACTTATTATTATATTACATATAAAGGAGAAATAAGTACAAATCATGAAATGTTTCTCAAATAGAGGATTTATTCCTAAAATGATTTTGTTTTTTGACCATGGTTAAATAAGGGACACCTACGTTATCAGAGACTAGGTTTGGCAGTGAGGACAGCCACACGGTCATCTCTGGCATGGCCTTGGACTCTGAGCAGTGTCTGTGACCACCTGGGGAGGATATAAGTCCTGTTTGTTCATCGCAGCCCTATTTACAATAGCTAAACTATAGAAATAGCTTAATTGCTCTAGTACAGAGGAGTGGTAGAAGAAGAAGAAGATGATGATGATGATGATGATGATGATGATGATGATGATGATGATGATGATGATGAAGATAGATGATAGATAGATAGATAGATAGATAGATAGATAGATAGATAGATAGATAGATAGATAGATAGATAGATAGATAGATAGATAGATAGATAGATAGATAGATACATAGATACATAGATAGATACATAGATAGATACATAGACAGACAGACAGATAGTACTAAAGAGGATGTGGTTGGAAGTGGAGAGAATACTGCTATGTGAGATAATTCAGAAAAAGAAAGACAATAGCCAGATTAATTCATTTCTTTACATAGTATAGAGAAATACAACCAATAATGAACTCTTAACATCTGATTGCAAAACTGAAGCAACCAGAAGAAGTAGGGTTGGAAGTAGGGGTATAAAGTAGTCTAGTGAATCTTGGTGGAGTATTATGTATGTTGTGAAGATACATATTTGTGGAGGTTTAAACCTATAATCCCCAAAAATGCAATTATGTAATTGACTTATTTCAAAAAACAATTTAAAGAAATAATAAAGTAGATTTGTAAATTTGTGACAAAGAGTGAGATGAAGCAAAAAAGAAAAAGCACTGTAAAAATCCGATGCATATAATTTGGTTTCTTTTATGTATGAAACAAAAATATAAAGTTGATAGTTAACCAGGCAGAGAGTGGGGAAGGTGTCTAATTTAGACACCTAGAATAAGATCTAATTTCAAAATACCTTTTTTGGGAAAATTAATGGCTATCTATTTTATGTGTCATTGAAACAACACTGATAGAAGATAGGACGTAGCTAAGCCTGCACAATTGTCAGTATAATGATGGAACAGAGGTTTGAGGGGAAAGAAAGTTAAAAGTTATGTTAGGATGTCCAAGTTGTTTTTGTTGTGTTTTATGATGTTTTTATAGTTAAGGAATAAAAAACCACTTGTTGGGAATATAATTTGCAAATATTTTCTACAATTAAATAAGATGCTTTTTCATTTTTTAAATTGATTTATTCTTTATTTTTAATATTATTCCCACCACCAATATATATTCACTTGTTATTTTTCATTAGGCATTTTTTAAATTTTTATTCTATTTTCCTTTATTTTCTCTTTTATATATTCCTACAAGTGTAAAATACATCTCTTTCACTGGAGTGCAGTATATTTGCACATCTAATTTGGTATAATATTAATTTATAATCCAACATTTCAGGGGAAATAAGTATGTCCTATCTCTCCTTCACTCCCAAGTTGTATAACCGAAAGGGTTTTTTAAAAATAGCAAACAATTATCCACCTAGTCTTGGATTGTGGAGATGGATAATATGGCAATGTGATTTAAAAAATTGATCTTAGCTCTACTCAACTGAGCATAAAAGAAAATATATGACCTGCTAAAGAGTCATAGTAAGCCTGCAGCATATAGTACATCACTGCCAAAACTAGAAAAGGCTTTCAAAGACATTTCTTCAGAGGATGTAGTTTGCTATCTGCTGTGTAATTCTAGTCAGACTTTTCCCTGACCTTGAAAATACTAAAAGTGTAATCAGTGATCATCCAATAGTAGTTTCTCAGGCACCATGCATGGTGTGTGCTTCCTGCTGAACCACAGATGAGGTTTACCTCATTTGAAGAAAGTATTCTGCCAGACAGTCAATAAACAAAGATTTGTCTCTCTGGGAATGCATCAGAGGATAAATACCAACCTGGTCGCCTGTAGTTATTTTAGGGCCATTCACATTGCAAAAACTATACTCTCACTGTAAACTTAATGTGTTCTGATTCTGCAACTATTAGTGGGATTATGTTTTTTGAAGAAAAAAAAATCACTTGTGATATGATTTGCCAGTAAAGGCATTTAAGATCTTCTTGAAAATGATCTAGCTGCCAAAAAGGTCACTCTGAAAAGCAAATACCAACTTTTATGATTCAGAAAAACAGAACCTTCTGTATTAATATGCAATGACCTTGGATCTAGCTAAACAGAAAAAGCATTTATATGAATATTGGTGATTAAGATATCAGCAGTATCAAGGAAACAGACAAGTAAAAAAAGCAATTTGTGATGGTTAACTGATCCAACTCTTCTTTTCCAGTTAAATGAGCGTGGACACAGTACATGAATAATATTTCCTGTACATATAGTCATTCATTGATTCAACAAAACTTTACTGAAAATATATTGCTTATGTCGAATTGGACAAGGAAGCCAGTAGTCTGTAATGGGTCTTTTACAGTAGAGGAATACATAAATAAACCTAAATTCAAGGCTGTAGATGCCTCAAGGTTAGACTATCAAAATACTACGAATACAACATATCTGAAACAGCCAGCAAGGCCTTAAGCAAAAATCAGTCAAATCATTTTATTCTTTCTGCTGTGTGCCTTTACTTTTACTATCTGTCTATCTCCTGACTACTGTCTGTGGAGCACTGCTAATTATTTGCTCGGTGCTGTTTAACCAGCTAATACTTGAAAAAAATTAATCAGTTAATGCTTGAAAAATCTTAACATTTTTAATATGCCTCAGTCTATCTTTTAATACTTGGTGTCCAGTTACAAAGGAAGACTCACACACTGCTCTCAAAAACTTCCCATTCTAGAAGAGAAAGTCAGCACTGGAAGCAATCAACACCAGTCATTTCTTCAATCTGGGTGAAATTTTCAAGTAGTCTTCATCTAAGTTGCTGCTATTTTATCATAAGAAACCAGATACAATGTTAGAAACTATTATTACAGCAAAATTTGAAGGACGTAGGAAGTCAGAAAAAAGTAAACTTGAGAGGCTGGGCACGGTGGCTCTTGCCTGTAAGCTTCAGCCTATGAAGCGGCAGGGGCTAGGGATTGCGGTTCGAGTCCCACCTGGGGCCCGTAGTGAGACCTAATTCCAAAAAAAAATAGCTGGGCGTGGTGGCGTGCGCCTGTAATCCCAGCTATCTGGGAAGCTGAGACTGGGGGTTGCTTGAGTCTGTGATACCCCGGGCAACGAGAGCCTGTGGTTCCACAGGCAAAGATAGCGAGACGTAGTCTCAAAAACAAAAAAAAGAAAGTAAACTTGAATTGCAAACAAGTGGTCATTTTTTCTTTAATTGTAAAACAGCCCCTGAAGGGAAACAAGCTTCTATTGAGCAGTGTAAAGATCCATCCCATAGGAAAATTAACAAAACAGCTAAAATTCTGGAGATATGTTTGCAGGAAACTATGTGTATACAATGCAAATTTTACTAAATTGCAGCCTGAAATGGAATTTAACAAAGACAAGTAGAAATACTATGAAACCTAGTCATGGTGGACCTTGAACCCAGTAGGTCATGGTTTGACTTAGCAAGACCCGTAGAAACAGGAAGAGGTCAATGACACAAGACAACATGATTTCATTGCGTAAGAACAGTCTTTTCCTCTGGTTAAGGTTTCACCAAAATATGAACTCAACGACATTAAAATTTTGTTTTGTTTAAATATTTCTAATTCATATAGAAAGTTTAAGAAAATTTTTACTGAGGATCCAGCTATAATATTTAGAACTTTTTTTTTTTTACATTATAATGTCCTCGAGTCAGGAAAATTAATGTAGGGGACAAAGGATAGCTCACTCTGGCCTTCTCACTCCGTTGGTTGTTGCCAACCAACAAGCCACAGGGAAAAAAAAACTCTTTAAATGTGGCTTCTGGTGCCCAACTTTCTTCACATGTGTTGCCAGACGAATGCAGTTTAACAACGGAGTTTATTGACAAGGGAATTCAACGGGGAAAATGAAAAGTCCTCAAAGCTACAAGTGGCAGTTATCTTAATGTAGTCATTATTTTCAAAGATCCTAAAGACACATGTCCAAGATGGTGCCCCTTTGCCCTCCAAAACTGAAGCAGGCACTGCAAAGTCCAGTCTTTATGCAGTGTCTTCTTTTCGCTTCTTCTCCAGTGTTCCACACCGCTCCACTTCTCCAAGGCTCTTCAAATTTCTTCCACAATTGCTGATGCACAAATCAGCTTTCCAAATCCCTGGCCATCTCCAGGTACCAGCTCACTAAGCCACTTTGTTGGGATGCCACACTCTCCACTATCAGCTACTCTTCTGCTGGCCACCATGGCTCCTTGCCACTACCAACTCTCTCTTTCAGGGGGTTTCTCCTGGCCAGGCCACATGGGCCTGTTTTCTCAGTCTGCCATTCTCATCTTCTTCCTTTCCTTTCCTATCATTGTTCCTTTTTCTTATCTGCCTTTTGGCACTTCTCATTTCTTCTTGTGCAGTTTTCTCTCAGGCCCCACCCACCAGGGTGTTTTGGAACCAATACAATTTTCAACTGCATCATTACTCTATATCAGTGAGACAGATTTCCAAGAACTAGGTCTCATGTGTTCAACAACAAAAATCTTTTTCTCTCCCAATAGACAATGGAGATTAAGAATGGATAGGGACTAATTGTTGATATAATGGTTTCAACTGAAATTTAATATTTTACAGACCAAGTTAGGCAGGTTAAACGAAGGTATTCTCTTACAAAATGATTTTCCTGATTTTTTACATATCTATAATGTATATGTTCCCTACACTTCAAATGCATGCATTTTTGGATGAAATGTGGTGTTATAGCTGCTTTTAAAAGTAAAGGTTTTCTTTTTTTTTTTTTTTGTCAGTATATAGAACAGAAACGTAATAGTATATGGAGCTCAAAAGGAAAAGAAGTCTTCAGGGAACTGCTTCAAAAATAGGCTACAAAATAGAAGTCTGGGAATAATTTCCTAGGTTGAGCAGTTCTAAAGGCCATTGTCAAGGCTGTCTCTTTTCCCAAAAGTTTTCTTCCTCATAGTAACTAAGTAGGGAAAATATTATGATAAATGACTGTAGTAATGAAAGCTTTTCTATAAATTTGAAATATATATGAATAATTTAATTTTTTATTTTTATTGAAAAACTAATGTGAAAAATAGAAAAAGATTGTATTCTTTAATAAAATACACTAGTAAAGTCCTATGCCATCCAAGATATACAGCATAATTTATCTATATACAATAATACAAGTATTTTATGATACTGTACCTATAATATTGTACCTAATTACTTTACTATAGTTAAGTAGATACCACATCCCTGTTCTTTCTACCTTATTGACCAAGGCTAGTAAATTTTCTTGATCCTGTATCAATTTATTGTTGATATATTTTTAGTCCCAAATTAGTAAGGCAGCACCTTATGTTTTTAATAAGTTTTCTTTATGCTTTCAGTCTCTGTACTCCACTAAGTATGTACATTCTCCAGTTAATATCATCCCATTAACTTGTATGTATCATTCTTCCATTCAAAACTTTTGTTAAGGTTTGTTACTTCCCATAACAGCATTCAAGAAATGTCCCAACTTTCCCATCCAACCTGATTAGTTAATGTTTTTCTACATACTCACTAATTTTTTTCAAATTTTCCTACTTCTTTTCCAAAAATATTCTACATCATCCCACCTCCTTTTTACATGGTCTATATTTACAATGAACATTAAAACTATCATCTCCAATCCACACATTTGTCATTTTATCACTTGAATTATTCAAACAAGTTGCAAGATCGGTTATTCAGATGTGATTTATCAATTTTTTTTAACTTCTTGAAATTTTCTTCATGGAACACAATTCAAAAGCAAAAAATTCAAAATTTTCTAGTGTTCCCAAACTACTTCTGACTTTTGTTGTTTTTCTTGTTGGGAGAGGAGAACATAGCAGTTTTCATTTTACCACAGTCCTAGTAATTTGGAGGCCTGAGTTCTCAGTTGACATTATACTGGTTCTGTTGCACAAAAAAAGAAGTATCTTAGTGCAAATGAAAGGGGAAGAAAGCATGTCAATAGCTGAATACATTGTACTATATATCTATATATATACATATATATTTCACATAGATTGATATTTCTATTTAAACATATGACTAGAGCACTCTACATAGCAAGAAGGAGATAAATAGCAGGTTTTTTTCGGTGAGTATTGTGTTTCTCATATATAATTTTTTTCTCACTTACATTGCTATGAAGGTAGAAAATTTGTAAATAATACTTGCATGTCTATTACATTTATGAGTTTTATTTTATATGCATGTTTTAAACAAAAGAGGAAATCCTGAAATTCTCTTCACTCAGTGGACTATACCTACAGGAAGCCTAATTGTTTGAGCTACATAGTATTTTAAAACACTGCATTATGTCAAACACATAGAAGAAGCAGATCAAACTTTGTAAAATTCATGACATTTACACTGACACATTTTTAGCTGGCTTCCTTTAGCTTTCTTCTGGCTGGCAAAGGAAGATATTTAAGACACAAATCAAGATGGGCCTTATTTGCTGAGCTTAAAATTATTATTGAAATTTCTAAGCATTCTATAGAATTTAAAAACTGAGCTATTATTTTTCTCACTAAAACTCTCTTCCACTGTACTATCTGATATCCTATGTTGTATATAGTGTCATTAATGTATGTGCATCATAATCAACATCTTAAGAAAAAATAGGTAAATTTTTCTTTATAAAGGTGCAGGTTGCATCTTTTTATATTTTAAAATATCTTGACCTATTTCTTAGGGTACTTCAATGCTTGAAATGATAGGCTGGTAATTTCAGGTGCATTTGTGAATTGTAATTTCACAGTATGGAAAACTAAGAAACAAAGAAATGAAGTACACTGTTTAATGTTAAAATGTTGGGTGTATAGCATAAAATTATATGACCCATTCTGAAGGTTTTTTGTTCTAAGTTTGAAGTCTTTGGAACATGGGTTCAGATATCTCTTCTCCAAACATACATAAAATACATGAGACTAAGTTATACTGTAGAAACAAATCATTGTTTTTCTGCATTTATTTAGATCATTCATTTTCCCTTTACACTCTAAAATGGTAATTTACATTGGTTATTTCCTAAATATTAAGTTAACCTTGCATTCCTGGAGGTAATCCAATTTATTCATGATGCATACTTTATATATCACTTAATTCAATTAACTAATATGTGTCCCATATTCTTGCATGTGATATTTTGTTCTATAGTCATGAGAATACTTCACCTGCCATTTTTAATAGCAAAACTCCCATCAGATATTTGTGCCAAAATTATGCAATGGAAAGGAATTATTTTTGCACTTTCTGAAATATAATTTAAATATATATATGTATATATATATATATATATGTGAAATCTGTTGGTGAAACTATACACACCTAGAAATTCCTTTAGGAAAGTTTTTTTTTTCTTTTTGCCATTATTTATAAATGCAATCACTTTCTCAGATACAGAATTATTCATATTATCTTTTTGCTCCTTTGTAAATTTAAATAAACTCACTTTTCTATCAAGTTACGTATTTCATCTGAGTTGGCAAATGTGCTTCATATAGTATCTCATGTTATTGCACTAT
This sequence comes from Uropsilus gracilis, assembly GCA_004024945.1. Taxonomy (NCBI): domain Eukaryota; kingdom Metazoa; phylum Chordata; class Mammalia; order Eulipotyphla; family Talpidae; genus Uropsilus; species Uropsilus gracilis. Next base: position 57,190 of record PVHY01001373.1, on the reverse strand, counting down.
TACCTTTTCAATATCTAGAACATTGGTAGACATGTCGTCTTTTAAATTTATGTACTGTTATTTATGTCTTCTCTCCTTTTTTATTCAATGTTCACATGATACATTAGTCTTATTAATTATCTCATTCATCCAATACTTGTGGGCTTTTGCATCACTCAGACCTTCATACTAGACTTCAAGTACTAGCAGTTTACTTAGAAAATGTAGGAGCATAAGTAAAGAAGGACAAAATGAGTTAAAGGAAAATAGTTTCAAAAAGGATTTATTATCAAGATGTGGGTGGTGGAGACTCAATAACAAGTTATTTCTGAGTAGTAGACTTTGAGATGTTACTATTTTCTAATATTTTAAGTAAGTTTGAATTTACTGTAATAAATATTTGCATAATGCATATTTCTTAAACCCAAGGACTTGAGAAATGTAGGTTACTCTGAATTTTTATTCCTTTATATATGTCAATTCATATAAAAACAAATCTAATACACCTTCCAACTTTGTATTTATCTATTTGGCTTTATCTATTTTGTATTTATCTATTAGGTCACCTGTGGGGATTTCAAGCCCTGTTTTTGTGTTCAGATGCATATGCCCACTGAATTGAAGTGTATGATAAATTATAATAAATAATACAGTAGGGACAGCGATCATCTTCTGAGTTTTCTCATCATGCTGTCAATGTCACCCTAAGAAACATTAATGTCCCACAACTATGCAGCAAGGGAACACAGCATGCCAAATCCCAAAATACAGAGCTTCAACTAAATAATTGTCATTGCTATTAGTGTGTGGGTTATTCATGCTATTTTTTCCATATGTCAGAATTCTATATGAATTATTTGGTTTCTTGATGCCTATTTGTTATTCCAATGCACAGTCAGTTGAAATCTCCTCTAAATATTCCCTTCTTAGAATCTTCTATATGCACTCAATTTATTGGCCACCTTTCTTCTCTGAGATCACTGTTGGAATATGCCTTTCTATAAGATAAGATAATTGCTTTTTCTTCAGAACATTAGGTCAGTAGATAAACACCATAAAATTGGGGATTAAAATCAAAATCTCTATTATTTAAACTATGAAATGCATGCTTAGTTTGATTTTGCTTGCTTTGAAATACTTTTAACTTGAGTACCTAACACAGAATCACCACTTTTGATCTTTTTTTTTTAATGGGAAGAGCACTTGTAAAATACTAAGTTTCTAATATTTTGTTCATACTGAACACATTAAAAACTTAGGTCAAACATTATCTTCAAATAGAAATAACTAGTTCTAGTTGATACCATAAATACCACTTGTAATGTTATGATCATCTTAAATGAAGCGGTTCTACTTGACATGGTGGTAATATATATTTTTTTAAGATCCTCTAAATTGCAAGAATTGTATCATAATATTTTAATGTACTTTCCAAGGAAACAAAATTTATTTTATATATGCTTTCAGGCTTTCATTTTGTGTCAAAAAGCAGAATGAAGAGAATTCTCCCAAACACCCAGCTCTTATCATCTTAAATTTACTTCTCTCCCCCATTTCCCATCATATCTAACAAAATGTATAGTCACTTTAACATGCTTTGATCTAGTTGTTGAAGAATATGTGCTATTTCATTTCAAATGAAGTTTACATCACACAGACTATCAAAGTCTTTGTGGACAAAAAATAAAAACTATTAACCAGTATTTACTGATGCTCCTTGTTCTTTCAGTATTGCACAGAAGGTCTGTTAAGGACCTAAGAAAGAGTGAGCATAAATCGCCAAAATGTAGTTGAAATAAAGTTGCGTGAGGCTGGGCATGGTGGCGAATGCCTGTAAGTGGCAGCCTAGGAAGCAATGGCTGGACCCAGGGATCGCAGTTGGAGTCCCACCGGGGGCACCGAGTAAGACGCAGTTCAAAAAAAATATAGCTGGGTTTGGTGGCACGTGCCTGTAATCCCAGCTACCTGGAAACCAGAGGCTGGGGATTACTTGAATTTTAGCCACTAAAGGTCAAGGTATTATAAATAAATTTATCTTTCGATAAAGTTCCACGTTAGTGGAATTACAACCAAAGGTTTTTTTTTTTTTAACATATAGTTAAAATTCTTTGAAAGAGTCGAGAAAATACATAGTGTTTTTAACTAAGACGAGGCTATAATTTACTTAGGTTTTAAATTTTTACTTTTATTTGATCTCTGTCCACAAGGTTATCAAGGAAAACTCATAATAACTACAGGGTAACTCTCCCTAATATATTGTAAAAATAGTTAAGGACTGGAAAACCATAGACTATTTATCAATGACAAATCTGAGAAGCTAGAAACACTAGCACTAAGATTTATAAAATCTCACTTATCAGGGCTATAGTTCCCAAATCTGTTTATTAAGACTGGGGGGAGACAAGTGTTCACAGAAAAACAGTAACCATGATAAATACCGTGTTACATATTTTCAAAAAGAAGGGGCAGTGTTTATGTTTCATAAAATTTTCATCGAGGGATACCTATGTTGCAAATTTACCAAGAGATAGGGACACGAAGTTTAGAGACACGGTTATTTACATCAAGGAGATGAGTCTATATGTGAAACTCCCACCAGTACAGTGCTGAAAGGGTAAACTAAGAGCTATTCAAATTTAAAGGAATAAGATTGACAGTGCCTGAAGGAACATTGTCGGAGAATATTTTCTGGAAAAAATCACTCAAGAATTTGCTCTTGAAATGTGAGTCGAAAGCGGTTAGCTGAAGAAGTAAGAAATAGGGAGAAGGTATTTCAGTTTTTAGAGCAAGCATGCTAGAGAGCTGTGAAATGGCATGCAGTTTTTCAATGTTAGAACTAAAGTGTGAGGCCGGGAGAGCAGTGTAGAAAGGTGAAACATGTAGGCAGAGTGAGTTTATGGAAGATGGTTTATTTTAAACAAAGAGAATTGGATTTTATCTTGTCAACAATAAGATCCTACTGAAGCTTCTTAGCAAGGGAATTTCGTGTCAGCAGTTCTTCTATGGATGATCATTTTGCCAGTTGAGCAAAAGAGGTTGGACATTTTGGCTCTTTAGAAGGCTGTTAAAAATGAGGGAGGCTGACATTGTTAGAGAGAGTAGAGAAGAAAGACATAAAGATTCAAGAAATATTTAAAAAATAGCGTTATTAAACATCAATTTGAGTGTGAGAAATGAATAAATAAAAAGAAGTCAAATCTATTTGCCAGGAGAAATACATATTTAGAGATAGGAGAGTTTTATCACTAACCTTGAAGAATTACTGAGCAAAGGTTTTGGTGAGCTACCTTGTATAGATTAGCCCTAATTTTGAGAAAGTAGAGCAAAATTTAATAGCTACCTTTCAAGACTACACTATATTGTTAGTTAACAAGATTTTCTTGGTACCAGGATACCAATATAATTTATTGCACTGAAAATAAGTTATTGATTCTGGAAGTCAACATTCTGTTTTATTCTGACATTAAGATATATAGTAAGGACTGGGCATGGTGGCACATACCTATAAGTGGCAGTCTAGGAAGCCGTAGCCAGGGCCAAGGATCGCGGTTCAATTCCGCCGGAGGCAAGCAGTGAGTCCCCAAAAAATAGCTGAGCGTGGTGGCGTGCACCTATAATCCCAGCTACCTGGGAAGCTGAGACTGGAGATTGCTTGAGTCTGTGGTACCCTGGGCAATGTGAGCCTGCAGTTCCACAGGCAAAATAATGAGACCTAGTCTCAAAAAAAAAAAAAAAAAAAAAGAGAGAGATAGTAAGACAAGATAAACTCCTAGCAGCAAATGACCAGTTTTGAAAAATAATGTAAAGTAATTGGATATTTTATCCATTTAAAAAAAAAAAACCTTTTTCCCTACTATGACCCAGAGTAGTTTGTAAAGTTACTCTATTCCATTGCCTTATGATAAGAAAGTTCACATAAAGTAAAACAAGCCTCTAAAATGTGAGATTTTTTGAGGGAATGAGCTATCTTGTGCATCTTTTAGTCATAGCTCCTCACACAGAGCTTAATGCATAGTAGGAACACAAATAATGAGAGTTAGCTTATTTGGATGACACTAAATTTAAAGTGTTTAACTAATTACTTCCGGATATTGAGCTCTAGAAAATATGCTACAAATGTATTTTGGTACACTGCCTTGGTAGTTGAAATCATTACGTGAATTACTCATACATAAATGGGTTAAACAAGCAAAAAAAAGTTTATTTTATGAGCACCATATTATAAAGATAGGAAAATAAGGTTATAAAATGTTTTTATGTACCAATTTAGAAGGACAATAGGTCCTAATTATCAAGAAGATAGCTTCTTTATCAAGAAGCATGAAGATAGCTTCATGCTTCTCTCACAATTGTCCTAAGGATTAATGTTGCTAAATTCTATCCCATTTGATCATAATTGACTTTACCCTTAATGCAGTTCCTGGCTTCATTCTCTTGTGATATTTATATAATCCTGCCTATTATGTTGAATCTTATTTTATTACAAATCCCTTTTTTTAAGTTCTTTGAATATAAACATATTCCAAATAGATTTTCTGCAGGAGAGAAAATTAATATAGATTGTACATCCAATATTGGCCAAAAATTGAACCAGATGTTGGTTACATAAATTTACTTAATAAGTGGGATTTTTAATCATTTTATACCTGTAATAACCAATGCTTGGTAAAGTAACATAATGTCCCAAATTCCTATTTTCAAATAGAAAATAGATTTTCAAATAGAAAATCAGTATCAGTTTCCAAATTTCCAAAGCATGGTCTTCCAATAAACCAGGCAGTCTACAAAGGTACATTTGCGGAACTGTCTGATTCCTTATACCTGGCCCTAAATAAATACCACCCATTTTTGCATATTTCATTTTCTAAATTGGCAGATTTTACCTATTCAGTGCAGTCTTTGTTTCATTTTCTCATGTCCAGAATACTGATGTCACTGTCCATAGCACCATTATATCCTTCAATAATCCCATCAAACTCAATCTCTTCTGATTTTTGTGTCCACTAGTCTCCTAATTGCATTTTCTTCTGGTTTGCTGCACTCTCAAGGTGCTCTCATGGTACTGGTGCCTTGTCTGTTCTTAATGTGGAACTAACCTGGAGTCAATCCCTGCACTTGTCAGTCAAGCTAAATTGAGTAATAAATAAGACCCTTATCTCTGTTCCTTAGCTCCATTTCCTAGAGTGGGTCACCTCTGTCTCCATTCAAACACCAGTCATCCCAACATGCATGTGGTCTATATACATGTCCTATTATTTTATCCCTCTCTTTATATTGGAACTTTCTAGCCTTACTCTGTGAAGAACACCTGTGTTTTCCACATTTATCTCAAATGAAACAACTTTAAAAATATGACACTTCCAGAAAATAAAACTACCACTTATTATAGGGGATATAGAAACTCTATGGTGGCTCCTGCTTTCTGTACCACAAAGAGCATTTCATGATTCATATTTATGCTCTCAGTATCACTTTTACTGACCTGTTTCAAAATAAATTGTAGGATCATTGGTATTTCTGTATCTTTCAGTACTTCTTTTATTCCATTTACTTTGACCTTAATAAAAGTTTCATCATGTGAAAAATTTAAGTAAAATAAGCCAACTAATTTATTCTTTTTGAATGAAAATTAAAAATACTGAAAGTGTCCTGGGTATCCGTGAAATTGTGTCTGGACTCAAGATGTGATGCGAGCAGTGACATGTGAGTTTTAGCCAGAGCTATAGCTTCCTTTGAAGATCAAGCATCCAGCTGATACACTTGGTATCATTTTAGATGTGGTTGGAGTTCCTCTCCAGTTTTAAGTTCTGCTAAAAATCCTAGCCAAGGGTGATAAACTGATTGTAATTTAATTTCTTCTTTAAACAGAATTTAAGCCTAGAAATGAAGCCAGTCACATCATTGAAGTGTTGTTGGACATGGCAACTTAATGGAGGGTGGGAAGAAGCTGAGAGAGAAAGAGAGAGAGAGAGAGAGAGAGAGAGAGAGAGAGAGAGAGAGAGAGAGAGAGAGAGGTGGGAAGAAGCAGGCTGAGTTTAAAGAGAACCACAGGATTTGGTTTGCCTCTGCTCAGCCTCTGGGTTATTCAGGTAAGGGAGAAAAAATATCATTAAAAATAGTAGGAGACCAACAAAACAGTTTAAATAACAGGTCCCCTGGGATTTTCCATTGCAAGGATCTGCAGTTTAGATTCAGTTCAGGTTCTTCATTGAAAATAGCAAGGTCCAGAAAGTTTCTGTGCCTGTAACTTGTATGGTGTTGGCAATTTTTGTTTATTTTATTTTGTTTTTTAAATAGGATGTTACTGCCATGTGATCAGTTTATTTCTGGTACATCTTATTGAAGTTTATGAATTAATGAATGTCATTAATCAATGAATTTGAATTTGTAAGTGATTTTATGGTGTTGTCCAAAAGCTTCTAATACTTTCTCAAAAATGTAGAATCTCCATTATTGGAAATTATTCCAGGAAATTGAGATAAGGCATGTTCATGATTGCTTTTTAAATGGACATGTCTGTGGAAGTGATTATGAGTAACACTTTAGCTCTCTAGAATGACTTCATCAGAGATTAGAAAGCAATGACAAGAGTTTCAGAAGGACTAGAATAGAGGGCAGGTAAGTTTTGATTTGTGAGATGGTGGGAAGAAAATTGATGAGCAAAAGGATGACATAGTACCATAGGAGTTTTATAGGTGGAGTATAAAAAACTGAGAGTAACTCATGAGTCTGCATATGTGTGAACTCTTGTGGATATATGTGTGATCATAAGCAATAGAAAGAGATCGAATGGGGAAATGAAACAACAGCTCAAACAAAGGACTTCTTACTCATTTTTTAAGAATTATTTGTATTGAATATTTGGGAATAGTGACTTTGTCACTTAACCCCTCTGGCTCTTAGCTTTCACAATCTATTAAACAAGTAGATAACATGAAATACTAGATTATGCATAAATATGGTATGCAAAGTAATATGTAGCATACATATATACCACAAAATGTATATATAAATCTAAATAAATACATTCATTAAATATATACCTATTGATTATTCTCTGTTCATTTAATAACCTTTAAGCAAAGTTCACAAGAAGAAGACTAAGATTTAAAATTATATTATTCCATTCCAAATTCTAAAAATTTCCTACATGACATTAAAAACTCATCTACCAGCTCTTGCTTTTAAGTTTTCTCACCAGCAAAAGAATTAGATGTAAGGGCTCTTAAACTCTTTTTCATTTCTAATATGTCCTTGTTCTCAATTTAGATGGTTATATTTTGTACCTATTAACTGTAAGAGGAAAAGATATATTTCCCTATGTCCTATAGACTTAAAAATGCCGTCCAGCCATAGACACCTAAATTAGTCTGACAACTCCAGTTTTGACTGTGTAGTCATTCCCATGAACTTGCTTCCTTTTTCTTCTCACAGGTCAATCCCCACTCCATTTCTCCAAGACAATAAAAGACTATTATGCCCCCAAAACAATTTTATCCTCTCCCTTTTTTATACCAAGCACCTATACAGAAAGCTTACATGATCTTATTTTTCTTTTTTTTGCTGTTTTTAAAGCCTAATATGTGCATATTTTAGATGTTATCTAAATTTTCTTTTTTCCCTGAAAACTAATTAATTTTTCCCTCTTCCAATATCAAACTTTCCAGTGAAGGAAACTCCAAAATTAGTGACAATTTTTCCCAATGGTATAGTTAGAAGATACCATATATTCAAAACATTTGATTAGTTCAGTGACCTTTATCTTAAGTGGATAGTTTCTTTATCCATGAAATTTCAAAAAGATGACTCTAATCTTAGTTTATATCTGTTCTGAACTGGAAGGACTCTCACCTCCTACAGGAAGCAAGTAATCACAGCATAGAAAGGAAAACCATCTATTATTGTACTGCTTTATCTTTGTGTACCTAAAATTGAAGACATTTCTATCAGCAGGAGTATATTTGTTTTCTATGCTGTATGCCAAAGACCACAAATATAGTGTCTTATAACAATACATATTTACTATTTCACAGTTTCTTAGATCAGAAGTCTAAGTACAGCTTTACTTGATTTTCTGCTTTCAGGCCTTATCAGGCTGCAATCTAAATGGTAGCTGGAGTTGTGCTCTCAACAGAGGTCTAAATGGAGAAAGATCTGCTTTCAACTTCTCTGTAGTAGTTGACAGGATTCATCCTTTGTATCTGTGTGAATAAGGGTCCTTTTGTTTTAGGATATTATGAAAGATTGTTCTCAACTCCCAAAGGTAGTCTTGCTCTAGGACCTTCTCTATAAGTCCTTCCACAGATAGACAATTTGCTTCTTCCAGTCCAGCAGTAGGGTGAGTCTGTAAACTTTGGGAAGTCTCAATTTCATGACTGAGAATTTTCAGTTGATTAAGTCAAATCTGGGGATGACAATCTTCCTTTTGTTTAATTCAAGAGCAACTGATAAACTTTACCTACATCTGCAAATTTCCTTCACCTTTACCATATGTTACTGACAAGAAGCAAGTTATAATTCCTGCCTACATTCAAATAGAAAGAATTAGACAAAGGTATAGGTATCAGGATCCAGAAAATGGGTATTACTGAAGCATATTGGGATTTTTTTTCATCCTAGGAAATCTTTCTATTCTTCCTATATGTCAGATGAGTTGTCATTACTAACCTGTTAACAAACAGCTTTGGCATGTATAGTAGAAAATGATTGTAATCATTTTTATATAAGATTGAAGTTTGTGTGTATATGAACTTAGGTAGGGAAACATTTCTCCCTCAGTTCATAAGATTAGAAATTACTAAATATATAAGTGAAGTAATTGGTGTCCTTTACATTAGAGTTTCTTTCTCCTTATTATGACTGTTTCATTTTGCATATCAATTTTATCTTTCAAATTATATTTTATGAATATGTTCACATAATTTCCATTGATAATTTGTCTATATGTCAAGATCAACGTGTATAATATTTCATCATGACTTAGACATTAATTATATGCTGTGGTTGGAAATCTATGGGAACTACAGCAATGCAAACAATATTAACAATAAAGTAAATAAGAAGCAAAACAAATATCAATGTACATCTAAGTGCAATTGTGTACATATATGATTTGGTATCTTCCTTTGCATCAGTTAAAATATTTAATACTTTGTTTATTAACACATCAAGTTCATATAATAATCATTTCAGTTAAATAATGCTATAACTAATTTTAAAGACAGGTATACTTGAACTTAGATGAGTTTAGTAAATTGCATGGTATACTGAGTCATCATATAGGCATCACATGTGGAAAACAGAAAAACAAAACAAAGGGTTGTTCAAAAGCAAACCAATAATATACCCTAGAAATCTGTCTGTAGATTGGAGGTTACCAGAGGGGCAGAAAAAGCTGGCAAACAAAGCATGGTAGGGACACAATGGTTTAGGGTGAAAGACAATGGGTTTCTGGGTGGTAGGGGTAGTATGGCAATATCCACCTAAAGAGGTATCATCCTATACCCACACACAGTGTTGTAAATAAGTTTTAAGTCAATGAAACAATTTAAATGGCGCCACAACACATCAATATCTAAGATAAGATCCAATTAGAGATGTATAAGGCCTTTACAGAGCAAAATATAATGCAATAGTGTAGTAAATAAAGAAGACCAAAAACAGGAAAAAACTGCATATGAAGAGAATCATATTCAGGATTCTCTAACTCCACTTGGTATCTACAGTTTTCATTTTAGTAGCCTGTGAGATGTGTATTATTTCCTTTATTTTATGAAGAAGGAAAATGAGCGACATGATCAAAGTTAAAATGCTAGCCTTGTTTAAGCAGGTTAGAGTCCCCACTCACTTCTGAGCTACTTCAAGGAAAAGACTCTTGGTCATTTTTATGTTCTCCTCCTGGCACATGGCATTCAGCACGTGCAGAATGACTGAAGTTGACTGAGGTCAAGACTTCAATCCACTATAGCTGCCTTTGAGATCTTGCATTTTCTTTCCAATCAACATATTCCCAGATCCAGCCCTTAGTGTAATAAAATGTCTCCTTGAACAATCTATAAGTTATTCAGTATATCATAATCCATATCTTTTTAACAGAAGTAATTGGCAAGCATGTTAAAGGAATTACTGAATTTTGGAGAGACATTTTCCTGGACAAATAAACTTTTTTGTAAGCATGTTAGTAAGCACATTATTCCTTGAACCTGCGTACTGTACTTCAACTGAGCAAATGATGTACTGGTGGTCTCTATTTTAATGAATTTCCAAAAAATGATTAACTCATTTGGAAAGATCATTTGGTGAAAGCTTTTGAGTCACTCAATGGTGTAGATGATTAAAATTCCAAATCATTGAAATATAAGAAAACCATTCTGAACTAAAAAAATCAACCTTCCATGAAGTTTAAGTTCTTTTCTAAGAAAATTCAGCTATTGATCTAAGATTGTTGTACACATCACTAAGAATGAGGCACCAGACTATTTCCGTGACATGTGATGTGATTACCTTAAATATAAAGAATGGTCATTTTATTTAGAAAGTTCTTTTAAGCATTTTATGTTACAATTGGAATAGCTATTTCTTCACAAGCAGAGAATTAAGAGACTCAATTTACTACTAGTCAAAAACAACACCCTAAAGTGAGATTTACAATGATAGACCCTTTTTTCTATTAGCTCTCACATTCCAGTAGGCAGAACTAGAAAGACATTTTTTTAAAACTTTCAGCATATCAAAAACAACCTCTTTCTTTTCAAGGTCTTGAAGGCAGTACACACTTGTCTTGTTAGAATTATAGTACATATCCCAAATGCAACTCACAACTTCTACCCTAACTGTAACTCTCTGCCTCTCTCAAAATTTTGGTAACAAATACGATATTAAACTACTTTGTGTACTTGTCTGAAAATTATTTTACTACCATATTACCAAAAATTAGACAATGTTTTGTTTTTATTATAGACAGGAATACCTTCATTCTCTTAGTCCCCTTCAAGTGATTATTTAGCTACATATGCAATCACTTTTTTAAATAAATAATTATATATATATATATATATATATATATATTTACCTGTATTTTCCAGGGTTCTCCCACCTCCTCCCCTTCCTGACTGTTCCCACCCATCCCAAAAACCCCAATTTTTTAGTTTGGTTGTTAGCTTGTTTTGACTTCTGTGAAACCATTTGGTTTCTGTCTTTCTGACTTGCTAATAAGATTCCTTCTAGTTCCATCCATCTTATCTCAAATGTATCAAATTTGTCATATTTAATTGATGGGTAATATTCCATTGTGTATATATACAACATCTTTTTAATCCATTAATCTGTTTTGGGACATTTGGGGTTGTTTCCATGACCTTGCAATTATAAATAGTGCTGCAGTAATCATTCAAGCACAGGTATCCCTTTGTACGAACATTGAGGTATCCTTTGAGTTGATTCCCAGAAGAGTGATTGCTGGGTCAAATGGTAGTTCTATTTTCATTATTTTGAGGGTCCTCAAAATAGTGTCTGGACCAGTTTACATTCCATCAGCAGTGTAAGAGTGTTCCTTTCTCTCCATATCCATGCCAGCATTTGTTGTTACCCGTTTTTTTTGACGTGAGCCTTTTTTATGGTGTAAGGAGGTATCTTATTGTGGTTTTTGCTAAGTTGTGTGAGTTCTTTGTGGTCACTTTTACCCACTCCTTAGAACCTGGCCATGAGTTATTTAAATGAGATAGTGTTTTATCAGTACTAGTGAATAAATACTATGTAAGAATGAACTGAGTCAGTATAATCGTATGCTATTTTATTAATGAATATGTCAAAGTAAAGAGAAGCAAAAATGTCCTAATGTCAACACACCATCAAGTGGACAATTTGAAACTCTTCAATCCATGAATCAGCATCCAATTGCATAATATACTGAGTCAAACTGTTTATCTTTAATGTGTAAAATGAGTTATTTTCACATGACTCTAACTACAGCAGTAGTTGAGTTAGAATCTGCTGCTGTCATGGGACATATATTATTAACATCATTGTGATGCCAGATATTTTGGTGCAAACTCCTTAACAGAAATATGTCAGATTAACATCAAGATTTATACTGTAGAACAGTTCTCTCCTAAAAAACCATAAATTTCTGAGGGGTCATAATCAGGAGCTACCAAAGAGTATAAAGGATGGAAGAGTAAAAAAAAAGAGAAAACAAGAAGGTATGAGAGATTCTGTCTTCTTATACCCCTTTAATGGGAGAAGTTCTTAAAATTTTAGATATGAAGGTTCCCCAAGAGATTTCTTTTGATAAAGAGATTCAGTAATCAGAAAATATTTGAAAAGTTTGATTGCACATAAGGTATAATATCTTTTACATTTAATGCTGACACCTTAAAACTTATATATCATTTGGAGAGATCTATAGAACATAGGAATCAAAGGAGAATTCAATCAGTAGCTGTTTACAATAAAAATAGAGGACTTTGTAAAGGAAGAAAGTTCCTTCTGAAAATATATAACCTACTGTTCAAATTTGCATGGAGATACATAATTGCCAACAAATTTTTAAATTAGAGCAACCAATAGAAAATAACCACCTAAATCCCTTTCCATATTAATATCCCTCTGACTGTGGTTAGGAAAATCAATGTTATTAAAAGAAAGAGGCAGTTATAGCCATATATTAAAGACATCGAGCTAAAATCTGAGCCTTAGAGAAAAGATGGCAGTCATTCAATCCATTTATCAATACTTAAAGTAATAGTTATTGAGTTTTATTGTGGAACAAGTTGTCTTTTTATGCTCTAGGGATAAGATAGAGCAAATATGCAAATTCTAGCTTCATAAAGTTTAGACATTGTGGGGAGATAGGGCAGAACATTGGAGAGTGAGGAAGACATAGCTTAGGTAGCTAATCATTATAATGACTAAATATATAAACAATATTGCATTTAAATTCAAGGTCCATCTATCAAACAACCTTTCAAATAGCTTCTAACATAACACAAATTTGTAAACATGCACAAAGTTGCAACAAAAGCCAACATCTCAGAGAGAGTTGCCCTAGGTTTTTCTCCCTCATCTACCATAACTACAAAGTATTCACTTGTTACTGTACTGCTTCTATTTTCTTCCCTACCTAAATCACTAATTTACTTTCTGACATTCAGCCAATGAACTTTGTAATTCAGTGAGAGATAGTTAAGATGAAACAAAATTTCAAAGTATATGTTCAGTCCTTTCTGATAAGCTAATATTTTTCCAATGGGTAATTAATTGGAATATTATTCTTTTTCACAGTTACCAGGATGTTTATTTCAGCATTTTGGGTCAACTGCTGCAATTTTCTTAGTAAAATAGTCTTTCAGGTTTTTTTGATTTTTCTCACTCCATTTACATCTTGACTTTTTTCCTTTTGTACTACTTACTATATTATGACTTTGACCTTATTCTTACTCCATTTTTAAAAAGAATTAAAAAACAATTTTTTGAAATCAGACACATTCAGATAAATACTGTGATTTAGGAAACAGAAAAAGTAAAAAAAATATTAAATTTGTAAACAATCTTTAATCCTCAGGTATATGTTCTTTTCTGTGTCAGGATGTGTGTGGTGAGTTTTAAATTTATTTTCAGGAAAGGGGAGCACAGGATTCAGATGATTAACTTATATAGAAATGTTCCTTTCATGACTAGAAATTTTAAAAATTATGAAAAACATACTTTTTAAAAAGTAAAGAAAAATTAAGATACCTCCCCCACCCCCAAAGTTTCTGGTGAATTTCCTTTTGTTTATGGAGAGGAATGAAGCTAAAGATATACTAGACATATATTGCTAATAGCAACTTGAAACTAGATTATTTTCACCAAACTATATCCAAGTCTTCTGAAAAGTCTATAAACGTTTTTTTGAGCATTACATTTAGTGATTGCACTTCAACTTAGCTTATTGAACATTCTCCTACCATCATCTACTTATGAACAATGATTCTATTTGAATTTTTAGCCAAATATTGTATGTCCTTTGGGAATCTGAAATTATAGGACCAATGTAGTGGAGTTATTTCCCCCTCATATATCTTTTATTGATTGATGACTTGATTGATGAAACAACAGCCGTTTACCACATTGTTTCTGTTTTAGAAGTACAGAAATTTTTTGAAGATGATAACCTAGATGTAATATATTTGTATCTGTCTCTCATTATCCTATCACTCTACTATTCCAGAAACGCAACTCCAATTTGTCAATGTCTAAAATACACTGCCCTCAGGAAAGATAGAATTAAAAAAGAGACATGTGGTGCTATAAATTTCCTTTTTGTGAGTTCTATACTTTTTTTTAGGAAACCCCTGCTTTGTGCCAGCATTATCTCCCAACAACGGCATGTAGATAAATCATACTAAGGTTAGGTTTACATCTCCCAACTCATTCATACACAAGTTTTTTTCATGCATGTTATACTTCATGAAACCCATTTATTTCTTCTCTGTCTGCAAACTGGAGAATTTAAAGATTTTTATATGTTAAGTATTTTACTGTAGTATCATGTCTTTATACCCTGGCTTATTTATACCCTGATTTATGAGTGTCCCAGAGTATTAGTAACTCAGCCGTTGAAATATTCTTTTTTTAAAAGTCATTCCTCAAATATTTATTTACCTCCCAATTTATGTTGGGAACTTTTCTATGTACTAGGGATGTAGTTGTGGAAAACCAAACCAATTAATTATGTTGAAGTGTTTCCAGGTTTTGTATAAAAAGTTATTCAAACAAGCAGTTTTAAAAATTAATTCTAGAACAAAATAAGATAATAGAAGCAGTAGCATAATTAATGAAAAAATATTACATCCCCTGGTGACTACCAACATAGTTTTATTTTGAAATGAAAATGATCTTCTAGAGTCTGTAAAGTCTAGCTGAAGCCACTCAGGATCATAAAATAATGACATAGTCACTGATACAATAATATTATATTCCCAGATTCCTCATTCTGTTGGTAAATAGACAGTAGAATTTTGAGAAAAACCATAATTAGAATAAGGAAACACAATGTGAAATCTTTTCACAGTGACATAAAGCATTGTTCTAAATTTCATGATGGAGAAGTGGTTTTAAATACCTTGCTTCATTATACAGAGAGAATTTTATTTTATTTATAATTATTCTGATTGCTTAATCTGGGATTGTTAGACCAGGAGATATTATTAGTAAAATCTTCTACAATAGAAATTGGGATGTGCCACCCAGATCTCATTTCAAGGAAGAATGTGGAGTGAGGGAAAGAAAGAGAAATAAAAAGAACGTACTCTGAACAACAGTGAAGCATGAGGGAAATTTTTATGTCCCTATGGCTTGAAATTCCCATGATCAAAGATATAACTAGAGAGTACTACCAAGCAGAAGTCAAAACGATAATAACAATGCCATTTCTACAGATGCAGAACAGACTTCAAAATTCTTCAATTTACACAATTCTTTTCTCACTAAATTTGTTCTCAAACAAACACATTACAAACTTATTTAAGTAAGTCACTTCAAAGTGGTCTTGTCACAAAAGAGGATTTGTGCATATTTTCACATTGTTCCTTTCTTATTTCTGATAGGGACAAGAAATGGGTCAGCATTAAAGTCTAAATCCATTACAGACACCAAATGTTCAAATGCCAGATTCAGAGGAGGCAGGAGGGTGTCTGGGAGTAACTGTAAATAAAGCAATGAATTAGACTGTACAGCCCACTAGCCAGGACCAGCTATATACATTGTGGAGTCTTGTGCAAAATGAAAATACCTCCTGTTCAAAAATGATTAGCCTTTCAATACTGCAAAAGGAGGATATTGAATCAAGTGCCTTCTGAGAGCGGTCCTGTGGAAAGTCCGTTGGTACAGCCTAATGCAACTGAGATGCTCGCTGTCCTTACTGTGCAGAGACCACGTTGTTTTGCCTCAGTTCTGTGACTGACAAAGAATAAGTCCTTAATAAACATTTGCTGAAAAAATAACTAAATATTGTGGCCATAATTTACATTTGCCTTGTCAGTCTCCACCTACTAGTGAAAAGGGTCTCCTTAGATGATGTCATCAGCATTACATTAGATTCCTGTGACTGAATTCTGCACAATGCCTCAGAAAATACTGGTAATCTACAGTTCTCCTAGTCACAGTCTGTTCTGATCTTGTTTTTTCCCCCCTTCCCATCAGGGTTTCTTAGTAAACTGAGAATATGTATAGCCTGACTGAGAAGTATATTTTCTATACTTACCAGACAAATGAAGACTCCCTCACCCTCTCCCATTCTCTTTCTCTCTACATATATATATAAGCATATATATTTGTATTACTAGGATTGTTATATTTAATATATAATATATTTTATAGTTATATTTATTTCATATATATCATATATTTTCACATGTTTTATTGTTATATTTATATTATGTATTCATAATGTATTAAATATTTAGAATATATGCTTATATTATGTAGTAATATAAAGATACATATCAACATTATGTGATTGTAACATGCCATATCATGGCTCTAATACTAATAGAGATAATAAGTTCCTACTACACAGAATAATTGTAAATATATATTTACTCCTAAAGTTCCCAAATTTGTGAATAAAGGGATATTTTGAATATAAAGGGACTTTGAAATTTGTGAAATCTAGACCTCTTTCCATTTGGAAAAATGGTTCATATTGCGATATCATATTTCAGTATCTCTTGAAATTGCATGTCTTTAAACATTCTTTTCATACATCTAGATAGTTACATTCTTGTAGAATAATATCAGATGGGTTTCCTACTATTATCAGTGCTACATCTTAGAGATGATAATAGGTATAGTGTAATTAACTTAGCTATATTTAAATCTGAAATAGTACAGTTAGAACAATATTGTAAGTTCATCTTCCCTTGATTTCAATAACATTTTTATTCATTCCTCCTACCTGATGTCAACGGGATGTCTTTCTTTGTGAGATCATTGACCCTACCCTACCAGTCCCTGGAAGCCTATTCAGTCTGCAAATTGTACAAAACTCTACTTGAAAAAGAGACTTCAGGGCTTCATTCCATATGTCGTGCACATCTTTGTGATATTTTCAGACTAAGCCCTTCTTAACTACATATAAAAATCTGATTCATGCAGACATACTGTCATAAATGAATATATGGAAGCATGGTATTTGTTTTTTTATTTTATCACAAGGGAAGATATATTTAAATGGGTAAGTGAAGGCATTGTGTAAATTCTTTTTAGGTGAGCAAAAATTCAGTTGCCATCAGAAATACAGGACTAGTCAGATGAAAACTTATCTTAAGAGGTAGAATACTAGTAATTCCGTAGATGAACATTAAAGTGTTACGAACATGGCATGGTTTATATAATATAAACCAGCAAATTTCAACCAACAGTTTTTGACTGGAGTCAGCCATGGTCATGCCCTGAGTCTCTGAATTTGTCCTGGTTGGGAGAAATGGGTGAGTTACACGGTCTAAGATTGTTATTCTTTCTTCTGAGCTATGCCATATATGGCAGCTGCAGAGATACACAATGCGGTCCCTTGGTTGTTCTGCTTGCCCAGTGGAAGTGGTTGACTTCACACAGAGTGGATTGTTCAAATGTTAACTTTTCCATGATAACACTGAAAACTCAGCATGGAGTTAGGTTGAACCAAGAAGCGGTGGTTCTCTGTAAGTTAAATATTTCATGCCTGATCTGCTGTAGTTTATCATATGAGAAAAAGGCGGGGGGAAGAAACTTTATTTCTCCGTCAAGCTTCTCTTATTTCTTGGAAAAGCACTTCAGATACTTGCTCCTCAGCTTGCGATATTTGAAATATGAATTCTCAATTCGTGGCTTATCAATAAAAACACATTGACTTTCATAGAGGTTGTCTGGTGAATTCTAGTACAGGAGTAGAAACATTTACTTACATTGTGTTCACAGCTGATAAACCGCAGTTGCTAACAGTTTGTTAATTAAATCTTAGTTAAGCTTTGTCCTTCTTGCTTAGAAACGGGAACTCTCAACATTTGAGACTGCAATTTGCATGCATCAGTCAACACAAATGCTGAACAAAGTGCTTGTTTAGGTAATAAGATAAGGAGGTACCCTCTCCACATTTCAACTCTAACCACCTCAGAGGCAACATTTCCCAGGATTCCCAGCTGCTGCTTGTTCAGGCAGCTCTGTGGTTTGCGCTGCATATTAATTTCTGTTCGACACGGGAATTCAATTTGTACTGTACATTTCATTTCTTCACAGATTTAGATTTATTTCATGTTCTCTGCTTTTAATTAACTCTCTGGCACAGCTGCTGGACAGGATAGAAAAACTCATTGCTCTCCCTGTGTTATGAGTACACCACCAATCATTTGCCACTTAGATGGTGGTGCAGGAGCTATCAGTTTCTATGGCAACCAGAGCCGTGGTGATTGATTCCTTGCCAGTATGGCATCACCACAGGGAGTGCAGCTTGTGATTTTTCTATGCTCACAACATCCATCTAATTAAAACAGGATTATGGAATCATCCTAGTATATGTTCGACAACTACTCTGCAATCCGTTTATGTAAATGTCAACACTATTAAATATAGTGGTCAGAGTGTTTATAAAGAAATACTTGTTTTAGTCTTGAGTTTATACATTGGAAAGTGAGTGCCCAACCACCTGGTTTTGGCCATTAGTCTCTTAAATGGTAGTCTTCTATCCAGCACAAATCATTTTGTATTTGAAAACCGCATGAAGTAAAGTCAAATGATTATAATTTGACTGATGCAATGCTAGCAAATTTGAGATATACTAAATCTAACTTGAAAATTAGTTAATTAATTTAGTTTGTATGAATTATTTATTTATCAAAAGCTCTTACTTCACATGATTGATTTTACTTTCAGTGTTCTCCCTAGAGAGAGGAATATCCTTGTGCACTCATGAGTTCCTTCTCATAGAGCATCCCTCAAGTCCTCCAACAGTTACCTGGGGTTTGGGGAAGCCTTTCTATTGGGTGAGATAAAAGAGGCTATATTCACAGTTGTATACAGAGGCTCAGAATGAAAAGGTAGCTCAGGGACATTCATGAGGGGCTAAATGGGAAGTCAAACCCTTCAGAGAATTGTGAGATGCATATGCAAAGTAAAAATGAAGGACAGGGGGTGACAGACCTGTTAGCAGTGTTGGTTTATACATCAGAATTTTTGCTAGATAAGGCTGACAAAATACTCTGTTAACATGAAAAATGACAGTCTGCACTACCTAATAGCATCATGTCCCTGTGTTTCATTTTCCAATGTATTGGTATGTTATAGAAGTTACCAATATGACATACATAAGTATGAGCTATATAGTATGTGTTTGATGTCAAAATCTTATTCATTTTAGTTTTTTCCCCATT
The DNA here is from genome assembly GCA_004024945.1 of Uropsilus gracilis. NCBI lineage: Eukaryota > Metazoa > Chordata > Mammalia > Eulipotyphla > Talpidae > Uropsilus > Uropsilus gracilis. Next base: position 37,826 of record PVHY01001373.1, on the reverse strand, counting down.
GCCTTCACATATATATATTATGAAGAAATTGCACATTCAAATGACACTGTCAGTAGAATTTTTGGTTAAATTTTAATTATTAGTACTATATTTTCCAAAAGTTTCATGACATTTCAAAGTTCTCATGAATTGACAGTAAAATTATTCCCAAAGCAGGAAATTCATAAAATGACAAAAAAATACATAAAACATTTTGACTGGAGAAAGAAAAAGGATTCTATATCAGCACAGTCATCCACAGAATGAGATGATTGGCTGAGATAAAACTGATGGAATAGAAATGCTTCACTGAAGGTAACTTTTAAAATACATATTATTCTCTCGTTGAATTATTGCCAAGCATACATAACTATATAGTGCGTTTGAGTCTCAGTATTTTTGTCCCAGGCACACAATTTTTTAACATGTATGTGTCTATAGTAGACAACAGTATATAAACCCCCAGAGTTACAACACACGCTATCCATTGCCTATTCATTAGTATGAAGCTGATGACCAGCCACTTCAACGACAGAGGCATCATTCATCATACTATATGTCTACTGGACTTTTAAAAATTTACACTGTTGCCAGTGTTTCCTTTAAACCCAATGAAAACTTTTATTAACAGAGATTTTAAAAGTCAAAACGTTTTTTGAAAATTGCATCTTACAAATGCAAGACTTTTAGGATAATTTTAAGGTGTTTTTCAAATAATGTGACCAATAAATTAATATCAATTTAAAATATCTATTTAACTTACTTAGTTACAAGAAAGTAAAACTCTGCTTCCTTCGAATTTTCTCCAATGATAGTAACAGTACTCTAATCCAAAATGTTATAGAATGTTATAGAAATTTGTTTTGCTTGATTTGTAAATAAATACTCAATATTCTCACTACTTAATGTAAAAAGTATAATTACAAAAGTAGTGGTAGCAACATTTTATGCATACCTGTCCTGTCTCTATGAGCACCACCTATGCTCAGAAATAATGCTTTTCAACAATAATAAAATAATCAGTTTATGCTCTTCTCATAAACTGATATTTTCTGAATTTTCACAAAGTATTTCTAAAGTACTTTTAGGCATGCTTCGTGAAATTAAAGAAAAATCACATAAAAAAGTATTTTAAATATATTTTAAAATGTAGAATATACTTGGAAAATATAAAGTATTTGCCTTCTTACTGAAAAATACCACAAGTTTTATTTAGATACCTGTTATTGTTATTTTTAATACTTTTTGTACAATATGATGTCTTTGATGACATGCCATCATTTCTAAAATGAAAACATACTTTTAAGGAAAGTCTTTCTGAGATTTAATTTCTAAGCTCCTTACAGCAAAACTGAAGTAAGTGAAATATTGAGTCAAGGACTTAGTTATGTTGCATTCCAGATGGCTAGAGACATATTCAACAGGGCAGGTGCCATGTTAATCTGACAGCAATTTTTTTAGTGTGTTTTAGTTGATGGAGCCAAGGAGTTATTACTAACTATGCACACGCAAGGAGCAGCTGGTTCCCCCAAGATCGACACCTACAAGAACACACACTTCATTCTAGTTTTGATGATATAAAAAAAATTAGAGGCATGTTCTTTTTCTTTTTCTTTCTAAGCGTAAGAACTGTATAAAAAGGAGCAAAATATTCTTTACTGTTGCAATAAATTTAATCAACTCAAATTTCAACCTCAATAACATACTTCAATTAAGTCAAGTCAAAGGAAATGTGTACTAACTAAACTTTTTTATTTGTTCTCTGGCCTCTTTCCCTCATTTCTCATATGTGTATGTGCTGTCTGCCTGAATACAGAAATAGAGACTTGAGAACAGTCAGCCTTACTTCTTAGGAAATGACAAGGGTAAAATGAGATATGTAGATTAAATTTTAATTATATGAATCAAACAAGAAAAGGGTAAATAGGTAAATGGATAAACAATAGAAAACTAAAAGACAGAAACCAAAATGTAGGTAGGTTGGTAAGTAAACAGATATTAGATATATAGGTGATAGATACAGGATGGATAGATAGATAGATAGATAGATAGATAGATAGATAGATAGATAGATAGATAGATAGATAGATAGATAGATAGATAGATAGATAGATAGATAGATAGATAGATAGATAGATAGATAGATAGATAGATAGATAGATAGATAGATAGATAGATAGATGATAGATAGATAGATAGGATATAAAATGTATTTTAGGGTGACATTACTGAAAATATTAGATCACCACTAGAGAAATAGGAAAGGATGGGTTCATTGATTGATTGGATATACCATGACTTGCTTACTGAATATTGACTGTGTTGATATTATGTAAAACAGGTTTTTTTAATTATCCAATATTATCACAACAACTATAGGAAATAGGTCATCCTCTGTTTTGCAGATAAAGTAACTGAGACATAGGGAAAAACTGACATGTGCCTGATCACATGGATAACCCATAGCAAAGGAGGAATTCAAACTTTAAAACACCAAGTACAATTTTTTTAAATTACTTCTCATGGCATATGAATTCCTAGTATGTGGCATAAACTATGACGAGAAGAAATTATAAGAGTTCTTAGAAGAGAGGTAAATGAAATCATTGATTCCAAGAAAACCTGTGATCATCAGAGAAAACCTAAATTTTCTAGGGTATCACAGAAATAAGCTCACTTATGCCAAGTCTGGCAGTTTTTTTTTTTTTTTTAGTGTTATCTCAGATTTCTGGCATAGTAAGGAAGTTGTTGGTCTTTTGGGTTGCATGTAATCATGAGATAAAATCAGTGTTCAGAGATGAAGGTAGCAATTCCTCAGGAATTAATAAATAGTGTCTTAAGCAATTACTAAAGTCTTTATTCCAACTACCTCAATTTGATCTGGTACATTTTGTACCTCATAGCTTTGTAGAGTTCACTAACAGTCATTTAAATTTATGCTAAAGATAATTGAGGGTGGTATAGGAATAGTTATCGTACAGGAATAGGTACAGGAATTGTATAGTTATTTTTATCAGAATAAATTTGATGGCATACTTCTTTGAAATTTTGTAATGCTTAGAACGTGCCATGCATATGTACAATATATACAGATTTTTAATACATGGTAATCAAGTACTGGGTGATAATCCCTTGGCCTTTAAAAATGCACAAACGATGTGAATTCACAATACAGCATCCTGTAATTCTGTGATTTCTAGGAAATTATTTCTATTTTTCCTTTTCTTGGTTCTCTTATGGCAGTTTACATGTGTTGTCTCTATCCTACTCCAAGTGCTTCTGAATGTAAATTCTAGGCCTACCATCAATTTATCCAAAGAAATTAATTTGATACTTTTATTAAAGTATTATGGTCCTAGGAATAAAGTCAATGGTATGATCGTAGTACTATATATTAAAGTTTCTAATCTTTCAGTTGACTAAGTCAACTGCCACTTCACCTCTTACAATTTGCCTCTCAGATCTGCAGCAGAAACACAGAAATTTTTCCCCTCAAAATATAAAGCTACTGAAGTCTTACTCTCTACCACTATGTGGAATTTCTGAAACATACGCCTTCCTTTTTGAATTATAGAATGATTTCGACATTGTGAGATTTTCATGTTGTTTTCTCCAACTTACATCTCTAAATATGCTTTCTTCTGTTTTGCTAAATGTATGTTAATGCAACCTCTAGAAATATAATTCATTAGCCTTAATGAATAATTTAAATCATTAATCATAGGTCTAAAGCAAGTCATATTATGAAAAGACTTGAATCAATGAGAATTTTTCAGTTTAGGCCTCTGACTTCCTTGACTGAAATAATTTATAGGAAACTTGATAATGTACTAAAACTTGTTTCTGACAATAAAAATAGTTCTTCATGCTTATGCTTAATCTTAGTATCTATCTATATATGTGTATATTTTGATGAAGCTGTATACCAAAACACTTCCAGATTTAGATCTATGTGTAAAAAATGACAAATTACAAATTGTATTAACTTAGTAGGTAATTGCAGATGATCCTATCCAAAAACACCAAAATCTACCTTCTAGTCAATGCTCACAAAACATCCTTAAGAAAAGACCACATGTTAGGCATGAAACAAATCTTAAATTACATAGGAAGACTGAAATCTTTTCAAGCAAGTTTTTGTTTCATAATAGTATGAAGCTAGAAATCAAAAACTAAAAGAAGAGAAAAGTACAAATTATTGCAGAACAACTATTGGGTAAATGAGGAAATCAAAGATGAAATAAAAAACTACCTGGAGATGAATGCAAATAAAGATATTTATTAGATAAGGCAAAACCAGTACTAGGAGAGAGTTTTTACACATCAATCTCAAGAAATAAGATTCACAGATATTTTGTCTTTGGATTTCCCTAGAGAATTTTAAATGACATCAAACATGTTTATTCTTTCAATCATATTCCTGTGTTATTATCCAGAAGTGTCAGTGAGGTGTTGGTGAGATGTGAGAAGTTTTGGTAGTATTTTGATTAGTGTCTTTCTTTTAGTGAGTTTCTGTTTTTGAGACACCATCTCCATCTTACTTTAAAGTCTCAGCTTTGTTTTATTTACTTTTCTCCTTAATGAGATGAGAGTAAGTGGCAGCTAGAGTTTGTTATCTCCCTTCCCACAGAAAAGACTAGATATTCTAGATTTGTGTATTTCTTTTCACACAGGTTGGTTAGAATCTAATCAGACTACCTTCAGTTAGGTTTTGTTAAAAGTGTCTCCCTTTAGGACAGTCTTGTGAATAAGAACATAGTGTTTTGAGCATATTTCAAAATGACTACTTTTGTCCTGCTCCCACTAAAAGTATACAGACATTTTCCACTGATGTTCATTGTAAAAACCTGTTAGGGCTTCTGAAAGAAAATTTCCAAAACTCTGTTAGCCCTCTATGATTGCCCTTCCCCCTTAGAATTTTAGCTCTCAAGCTTGTCCATAGTGAGCCTCAAGCTATTCATCAACTTAACCTGTACAGGCTCCAGCAATGGTTTCTGTCATGGGATTTCCTCCCTAGAAAGTAGGGACTCTGTATCTGCCTCTCTTTTGCATTTGGTGTCCAACAATTTTTCATGTGATCTTTATTTTTTAAAGGACTTAAGAGTAGTTGCTGATTTTCATTTATTCTCCCTTTTTTGTGAAGATAAATGTAAGATCTCCAAGTTTCTTACTCCTTACAGTCTGACCAGAAACTAGAACATTGTATTTTTAAAAATCTTTGTTTTGAGATATTGTGGATTCACATGAAGTTGTAATAAATAATGCAGAGATATCCTGTGTATGCTTTACCTGGCTTCCTTCTGTAATCACATTTTGCAAAAACATAGAGCAATTTCACTACAAGATATTAATATTGATATAATCCACTGATCATATCCAAATTCATTTTACTTGTGTTGATATGTATGTGTGTGTATGTGTGTGTGTTTAGATCTATATAATTTTATACCATGTGTGGGGTATTGTATCCATGACCCAGTTAAAATAAAGAATAGCATTTCTAAAACCACAAAATCTCTTGTTATCTCTTTATAATCCAAATACTTTTCTCCTATACTAGCTCATTATTAACTCCTGGAAATCACCAATTTCTATTTCTACAGCTCATCCACATCTCTGATATACTATGGTTGTATTTCATATCCAAGTTCAACAATATCAGAATATTAGTAAGCAAATCCTCTTCTATGTCATGATTCTATAAACTGCAAAATGTAATTTCATTATATATAAATACATTCTATACAATATATGAAAGGAAGGTATTTCTACTCCAAACAGGAATATAATCTCAGTACTGGAATCTCCTGAGGTGAGATTCCTGAGAAAATCTGCTGATGGCATCTGTTGTCATGGAATTTCCTATCCTATCAGTGGATATAGAATTCTATTGGTCCCAGATGATAGCTGTTAATGTCTAAATGGCCTCTCCCTATGTGGTTAGCAGCAGAATGCCCCTATTATATGTCTGCCTCATACAGGAAGCCACTTTCTCACTTTAAAGATGAATCAAGGTGTGTTTTTGGATGAGTGCAGCCTTCTGTAGCTGAAAGATCCAGAAAACACCAGGTCACAAATGGGATATGGTGGGAGGCTACAAATCACTGTATTTCCTTTACTGAAATTCCAACTTATTAATATTGCTAGAGTAATGTTACAACAAACATTAATATAAATCTTGAATTTCTCATATAATGGTGTTTCTCTTTCTCTGATTTTCCTTATATTTTCTCCATATAATATGTATTCATATATGCCCTTACATTACATATAGTCATATATATTATAAATGATTATATTTATAGCTTATCAAAAGACACCTTAATAGCTTACCATATGGAGGCAGTAAATTAATTTTATGCAACATTTTGCCAAGTGGCCTCATACATGGATTTAATGCTGAATTAATCTTTGTATTGATTATACATCTCACATTTAAATTATGCAAAGCTCCAATTAAAATACAAAGTAAGATATGAATGCAGGGAAGAATCAGGTCTTTCAAAATATGCAGCTCAGATGAATACACTTTATTCAGGACATCTTTCCTTTTTGCATCTGTATTTTGAACATATCCATTTACATGTTCCAAGAATAGATACAGACATTACAGAGAAAATCTGCTTTTAAAATGTACTCAGTAACTATTCACTAATCCTTTCTTCTTAGAACTTTGTCCGCTAAATATGATACAACATATTCTCTTACATGTATTGACTGAATGCTAGAAAAAGATTCCAAAGATACCATAGACTAAGTTTCTAAGATCTGAAAGAGGAGATGATTTAGTCAATATCTGTAACAATATCTGTCCAGCAAAGGGAAAGTTCAGGAACATGAAAAATCAGTGTGCAGATCTTAAAGGTTTTAGGGTTATGTTCAAAATATACCAATATATTATCTTTCCATATATATGAAAGATTAAGAGAATGCACTCAATACCATATCACCAACAACTGAGGGGCGGAAACCTGATATCACGAAGAAACAAACAAGAATGTAAAATAATGGTGCATCATTAATTAAAAAATTAGAACATCAAAATTAGTGCAAATAATCATAAGATAGTGTGATGGGTATCTTTCTGTGCATAGAATATTCTATCCTTAAAAAAAAAAAGTCTTTTTTTTCAAGTCATAACAATATGGCAAACCATGCTAGCATGATTACAAATGTCTTTGATCTTCATTCACGTAGAAAAAAAAATAAGTGTCAATATCAAATTTCTATACATATATTTGTTTTGTGGAAACGAACAAGGAATGGGTAGGGTGACTTCCCCTATCTAATACTTCCCATCCCTATTGAAAGTTTTTGGATATTTCTCCATTAGGGATTCAGGTGATTCTACATAGGCTAACTCTCACAGTTATATGAAATGAAAAATTAAGTCTGTGTAGAAGGTAAACGTGTGATGAGTCTCATATGCCTTGCCTTTATGTGGGTGATAGAAATAATTACTTCCAAGCATATCATTGCACTGGGCACAGTTGGCACACAGGAGTCAGCCAGGTGTTAGACGTGATAGGAAATGCACCTCCTGATTAGACAGACTGGAGTCCAAGTGCAACAACACTCTCTCTTAAATGAGATGAGGGGCGGGAATGTAAAGATGTCATTTAATTTTTCATCTGTGGCCAATACATGTCAGTGTTTCAAGATGATTTTGTTAATCACATGGGACTATTCAGTGCATGTGGTAATGAAAGGATAGAAAAATGTTTTTCTCACACAAGGCAAACACCGTCCAACTCAGTTCCAATGAAATCAGTTCAGTTGAGGATTGCGTTTTATTTTTTTCATTCTCTTGGTTTAGTTTCTTTTATAACTGCATCAACATATTTGCTTTGTTTTGTTTCTATTTGAGGCATACTCTTTGCCGGCATACTAAGATTTTCATTTCACTGAGCTTGTTTTTATTGTGACAATTCAGTCCTACTCAGGACCATATGGATGTTCCTGAAGTTTTATTACTCCTGAAGATTCCCTGAAGCTGAAAGTTCTGAGCCAAGAAGGTGGAAATCTTTTTCCAAAATATAGAGCAAATACCGAGACTGTTTAGTTTACCTTAATCATTTACTAATTTGACTCCTGTCACATAAGTATTTATAGATAGTATTTACTGAGAATTTATAATAGACTAAACACTGCACCAAGAATTTCATATACCTTCCTTCACCATTAAAATGCCACAATCACCTTTTAAATTAATATATTAGAATCAGTACTATTTAGATGGAGGAACTCTTTCCTAGAGATCCTTCAGGAGCTACTCTAGGTCATGTAGCATGCAAATAGAAGGACAAGAGCACTTTATGAAATCCAAGTCTATAGTTTCAACCACTATAGTGTTTATAGCAGTTTATTTATTTGCTCCATTAGTGTTCTCAAGTCACTTCCAAGCAATTTTTCAGGCAAAAATTGCTTTCATAATAATATTGACTTTCTGTGTCCAGATGACTTTAACTTTGAGACAAGTTCATTGATATGATTCCAGATATCACTATCATTTCAGAAACTGTTAAGAACTCAGTTTGAATACAGTCTTTTTGAGAGGAATAATCTCTATTTTCTGAAAAGTTTCATCAGAATACTCTTCTTTTTTTCCAGTCACATATCTATTTGAAGAGTTTTCCTTAATAAGTTTCAATTAAAACAACACACACACACTCACACACACACACACAGACACATACACACACAGACACACACACAAGTTCACATCAGATTGAATGTTAGAACAGATATTGCAGTTTAGCTATATTCTATTAAATAAAACATTTTTGAGATCTGAGAAAAACAATGTCACTCTTTTTTAATTTTATAATTGGTAATATATAGATTTAGTAAAAATATTTATAGTAATTTGCAATGAATTTATTGTTGTTGTTGAATGAATTATCAAATATTTTAAAAATATCCAGGTTTTAATTTATAATACTTTAAATATTGATAGATATAACCAACATAAACAGAAACTTGAAGCTAAGTGGATATTGATCGCAAAATTTTTAGAACATGTCCTTACTAGCATATTTTCTAGAAGAAATACGACGTCTACACTAATTCCTACATGTGATTCAGCAAGTGAACATGTTGTTTTTTTCTCCCTTTTATTGCTATGGCCAAACTCCAATCTTCCAACAGATATAAGGACATAAAACTGATAGTATCGTGACGTGCAGTTAGGGTGAATTTTCTTCACTGATCTAAAACTTTTGAACCACATTGTAAAGGAAATTTAAAAGCCTTGATGACTTCTAGGTTAAGGAACAACATGAGTAGGGTAAGCATCAAGAATATCCAAGATGTATTATGTAAGATGAACTGTCAAGGAGACATACTAGGATGTTATTAGATTATCAGAGGTCAGAAACAGCAGAAATGGAAAAGACCAACTGAGGCTATAAACAGTGACTGGTACAAGATTGTGATTAGTTTCAGGATGAAGGAATAGTTCAGTGTTAGAATGATATGACTTTGAAATAGGTATCAAATTGTTTTGTAGGACAAGAAGGAAAAAGTGTAGACTATACTGACCTTTTGAAGCATAATGTTATTAAAGTCTCAAATTTTTATCATCTTACCATGAAAGTTCAGATGATAAAAATTGGAGACCCATAAATACAGAAAATAAATTTATTTTGTACATGTGGAATATGTCACATTATTTTAAAATTTGACCACCATTATCAACTATATAAATGTAAAGTTTTTCCTCAAATATAATTTATGCTCCACTAGACATAAGGATCTACTTTATTCAGTATTATAGACCTCAAATCTGAAAGCATATTTTAGAGTTTAGTAAATGTTCAATAAATATTTCATGAAATAATGGTTCTGTGGAAGCACATAAACAGTGGTTAATCAAGGAATAAACTTAGAGGTCTGAGAATTCAAATTGTTCCTGCTTTGACAGCTTAGATTCCAAAGTTCCAAGGAGAATGTTCAATATTTAAAAACTGGTGACTAACAGACTCCAGAATCTATACAAAGATGAGAAATTTTCTTATCCATAATGATTATAGTTTTAGTGGAGATAGAAAAAGGTGCCCTCCAAAACAGAATAATATAATTTGGGTTTCAGCTACAGTGCCTATAGCCAGTTTGTTACACTTTATATTTCTTTAGAACAAGCAAATAGAGCACAGCTGAGAATCTGGAGGATGCTAAAGGAGTCACAATTCCACACTTAACAATTGAGCTCTGCTACAGAATTATATACGATTCAGAGATTTTTATCTGCTGTAACCAATTTTACTCTTTTGAATGCTTCTTTATTTGATAAAAAGAGCCCATCAGAACCTCCACTTTAAGTCTCTTAGAATGATTTCACTTTTTCCACAGAGAATCGAGGAATAGAAAGCCCATGATGAGCACCAGTTGTTGGCTGTCAAACTCCAAGTGCAAAAGTCCTGTCATTTTAAACTCTGTGGAGATGCCTTTACAGACTATAGGCAAAAGCTCAATACAAAATAATATTTACTACTTCTTCCTGACAATGTGGAATTTACCCTCTCCTAAAGAAAAGAACATAGCTTCAAGAAATGTTAATGCTAATCCACTTTCACTTCCCAGTTTAACAGAAGTAGTATATATGATTTTAAAGGGGCTGATATCATGTGTAAAAGTTTCATATTTCTCTGAGGACAAGACCTTTCCTTAAGTTCAATGTTATCTGTTCTTCTGTGACTTTTGATAGCCTGAAGATAAACAATATCTCAAATGATTGCTCAACAATTTAGTCTCTATCTTCCTTTAATTATATGAAGAATCCATGAATAAATGCTTCTGAAAACAGGGCATAACTTATGAAATCTAAAAATAAGTATCCTAGATCAACATGAATTAACATATCAGTCTTTTAACTTAGTTAATAGTCTAATGAACAACAACAATGCTAAAAAGCATTTTGATGTTTATGTTCAGATACTTTTTCTAATCAACACAAACAAAATAAGAAATGTTCACATCAAATGTTAAATCTAATACATTATGTTCCTATTGATTTTTAGCTGTTATTGAAATAGATTGTTTTTCAATGAATAGCAGCTATTAAAAATCTAATACTATTTTAATAATTTTGTAGAGCTGAAAATATAAAATTGTGCTTACTAAAAATGTAGAAATCAATATTTCCCACTTTCTTTAATCAATAGCTTTTACTTTTCAGGCAATAGCATCACTGAACTATGAAAAGAACTATATACTTACGTATGTGTGTGTACATATATGTACAAAACAGAAAAGTAGTGAGTGAACTATTTCCTGCCAAGAGCTATAATGTTTTCTTAATGCTTTTAATGTTCTAGAATACATTGTTTCAATAGAGAAAAACATGAATCAAGATAATTGTGTATTAACTTGTCTCTTATATGGTATCTTTTTAGAGTCAAGTAACCTAACCATCTTTTATGGCGCAGTTGCTCAAGATTAGCTTTTGTTCCATTTCAAGTAAACTTGAGTTTGATTTTCATTAATCAGTGTCTTTAAGTTGTTACTTTATCTGAGTTTGTTTGTATCTATGACAAATACCTTTAATAGTTTCCTTTTAAATCGATGTCACCTCTGCTCTTTCATAATCTTTGAAATACTACTCTCTTTCAGAGAGATTAATAACTATCTTTCTATTCTTTTTAAATTCTATAAATCAGGGGGAAATAAGCTAATCATTGATCCAGCAATTCCATGAATAAAGTATGTGTCTTTTCATCCAATCCCTTGAGCAATTAATTTTGATATTGTGTTTCTTGACTCTAGTGTACTTATTTATGTCTCCAAAACAGAAAGTATTTAGAGGGACTTCCATTATTTGTGATTTATTTCAAATACAGAACCTTGGTTATTACAGAGCCTCACAAAAATAAATAAATCCCTCTTTTATCCAGTGACAAGATCTTTTCTTCCTATAAAAATGAGACATCTTATCTTACTCCATGAAGATAATCCCCTGCACCCTAGGTGGAAGTATTTTGGCCATTCTCTACAGTTCCTAACCTCTAAAAAAATGCAGACATTAAAGTAATCAAGCTACTATTTCATAATAGCCATAGAGCTCTTAAAGTTCTTATATTTATGATTCTCTTATTTTATCATACTTATTCAAGGAAGGGAAAGAAATATGACTAATTCAAAGGAATGTAGTGCAGCCTTTATTTAGCAATGTTCATATTTATTACCTTAGTGTTATAATTACATGATCAACTGCAAATCTATTTAAATTAAGGAAAGGAGGGAAAGAGGGAGAGAAGGAAGAAAAGAAGAAGGCAAGGAAGAGGGCAGTTAGACAGTAGGAGGAAGGGAGGAATGATAAAAAGAAGGGAAGAAAGGAGGGAAAGAAAGACTTCTGAGATCCGTTTACCTTGACTCCTCTGCATTTAAGAAGGAAGATGCAATATTAACAAAGTTGGTCTGTTTTAACACAATTACATAAGCAATGTAAGAAATAGATCTGTTCTATTTGTTGCAATTATATGAATTAGTGAAATAAACTGGTAATTGAGAATTTTTGGAAAGTAGTAATAATTGATTCTAATTAAAACATCTCAAATATAGCATTGGAAGAAAAAGAAATTGCACTGGATTTTTGTGATAGGTTGTAGAGTGTAAGGATATATGAAAATTACCAAATGGATAGATTAATAGAAAGATACAGAAATTACATATACTGATTTTAGAAAATAAGAATTTCTTCCACAGAATACACAAAAAATCATATCAAGATGACAAGATTCTATGAGTATTTGTTTTATTTTTACTTGAAAATCTTCACAAGTGTAACAAGTTCTATCTTATGCATTCTACCTTTGCAGTGCAGGAGCCAGGTAAGCATGTCCCAGCTACAATGCCTTTGCTGCAATTTTGCCAATCAGATGCATCAGAAGTAGATATAGATTTGAAAGAAACCAATGTGGGAAAAATTCATTTTGTTATATGGATGGCAGTGTATGGGGAAAAAAAAAACTCTAGTTTTCAGAATGTGCAATGGCAGAGAATGTGTTATAAATTGCGCGATAGTTAAGGTCTCTACTTAATATCCACTATAAAGCTCCAGTGCTAATACTTAACAGCAAGGCCATTTATCTGTATATTGTCAGGCAATATATTATGTGGGTGGTCTTCCTGGTTATGTCATCTTAGATGACAAATCTCTAGTGTTATTTCCCTGAGTACCATTGAAACACCTAACACCTTAAAATTAATTATCTTACTGTTTTTTATTTATAGAGGACCTTTTACTGAACATGAGGTCTCTGCATTAAACAAAGATCATACCTTATTTTGTATAAACCCTGTAGAGAATTTCCTGATTATCTATTCATGAATGAGGACTTCAAATTTTTCCAACTTATCTTTCTTTCTTTTAATGTCCACAATAGCAGTGACTCAGTAGTTTTCTTCCACACTCTCTTATCTTCCTCATTCCTATGATCTATCATAAAGAATTTTCACCATTTTCAAACATGAAATAGTTTGGGTGGGATTTAGCTTGGAAATTCTTCTCTAAATTCAGAAGAAGGCAATAAAATATCAGCAATTCCCTGTACTTAGAGAAAAACAAGAAATTTGGTAAATATTAGCTATTTTGTATAGAGGAAAACACACTAAAAGTTATTGAATGAAACAGTACCTATGGAATGCAAATGGGGAAATAAATACACTCAGACACAACACATGAACACAATTGAATATATTTCTCCAATTTCTAAAAAAATCAAGTAATTGCTATATGTATTGATATGTGTAAGAGTGAAATGTTACTCCCTTTGGGTCATTGACTAGATCTATCGATTAAAAAGATAAAAGATAAACTGAAAAAGTATTAACAAATATTGTTGAATTTTCCCATGTACATGGAAGACTTCACAACAGAATAAAGATCTGGAGAAGTAGCCAGAGAGAAAGTTTTTAGAACTTTTAGACAACAAAACAATAGTATCTGAAGAACTAAAAAGACAAAAGAGTTGAATCATTGAGTAGTAAATGGTCAACAAATAGCAAGGTTTGTTTATGTTATCTTCTCTGCTTAAATTCCACTTCTAATATTTAGAAATTCTCTCTTCTTCCTAAGACAGAAGAAGTGTCTTCACATGAGAGATTTATCTCCTGTTTTCAAGGAAGAAGAGCAAAAAGAAAGTCAGAATGATCTTCCTGCTTCTGTCCTTATACTCCTTCAGTTTAAGATCTTCAAAAAGACAAGGTGGCATATTTTGGGGTAGTATATACTGAACCCTAATAATGTACTAATGACTGTATATAACTTGAACAAATTCATCCAGGAAACTATCTGGATGGTATAAAATTGAAGAGGGGGCATGATGCCTTGATGTGTGTGTGGTGTGGTAACATACAAATGAGCAGGGTATGCTCCTATTCCTCTAAATCATGTGTAATGTGCAAGTCCATGTTACCTGAACAAAAAAAAAAAAATTAACTTGTAACTCTGTCCACTTACTAATCATTTGCCATCAGGCAACTTATTAATATCTCCAAGACTCAACATTTCTTTATTAGTAAAATGGAAATTATAGACCCATTTGGCATGGCCATTAAAAATAATACAGATAAATTTCTTATGCAAATGTACAAATGTCTATGTCTGATGCATGGGACTCTAAATTGTTAAAAGAGTAGTCAGAACAAACAAAAACAACTGTAACATTAAAAGTAATAGTTCAATTAAAAGCACTTTTAAAAATAAGTAAATCTCTTACCATGGCAAATGTTTTACATGTATTAAATTATTTCTGAACCAAAAAGCCCATGAGCTCATTGCTGTATTGTTTGCAGATGAGGCTATTGAAGCACAGAAGTAATTGAAACTTGGAGAAAATTATAATTGGATATTTTGGAAAGGGATCACAATGTTCTAAGCAAAATTAATAATTTATGAGTTTTAAGGGGAAATCTAGTGAAAATTCTCTAATTTGAGATAATAATAGTTATGTAAGTATCTAAACAAGAGAGAAGAAATACCAGCACCAGGAATATCAAACAACAAACATTTCCATAGTTGCTAAAATTAGAGTGGCTTTGGAAATTTGCATAACAAGAATTGTTGCAACTAATCAAGCTCTAATCATTTGAAAAGTTAGAAGAGAGACATTTATGCACTTCCAAGCAAAAGTATATAGAGGTTTGGCAGAAAGCACTGGAGTAAACTCAGGTAAAATTTCATTATGGGTATAATTTAGAGAATTAAATTACAATAGAAATAAAGAGTAGCAGTAAAAATAAAGTATTTTTGATTAAAAATTGTACAGACAGTCATCGTATGGGGCCAGTTAGCATTGGCATGTAACATATTTTTAGATGATTCTATTTGTTCCTGTATAGGTAATGCAAACCTCCTGGTGACAATAAAGCATATTTATTTCCTTTTTTCTTAGGGAGGCTGTAGATAGTGCTTTCTGTCTGAAAATTTGTACTTACCCTGCAGAGATCTCCCCTTGCATCTGAACATCCACTGGATTAGTCCTGTTTTCTACTCATATTTCAGATATTTTGTGCAGTAATGGATCAGGTGTAAGTGACTTGGTTCAGGATCTGTGACCTGCAGAATTGTTTCCCAGTCCTTAAAAAGAGTCAGCAGACAACATTTGTGGGGCACTCTGGATGACTTCGAGGCAGTCTTACATATTTTTCAGGAAAAATGCTTCATCTCATGCTGTTTTGACTTCACTTACAAATGCGCACTTGTCTTCTTTTCCATAAAGTTAAATTCCATTCAGGTAAATGAGGTTTTCCTAAGTTAAATTTGCACATGAGTTAGCATAGTTTGATTTATTATGCAGGACTCTTGGTATTTAGCGGTTCACCATTCAAAGCAGTGTGTAGGAAGTCCATGAACTGGTGCAAAGATTAACTCTGAGATAATAACTGTTTTTAGATTTACTGGGTAACAGTTTTCATTTAATTTATGAGTTTCATATTTTAAATTGACGTTTATGCTGGGCAA
The DNA here is from genome assembly GCA_004024945.1 of Uropsilus gracilis. Classification (NCBI taxonomy): domain Eukaryota; kingdom Metazoa; phylum Chordata; class Mammalia; order Eulipotyphla; family Talpidae; genus Uropsilus; species Uropsilus gracilis. Next base: position 21,886 of record PVHY01001373.1, on the reverse strand, counting down.
TGTGTGAAATTATTTGACTGTGACCATACTTATTTATAAATTCAACGTGAAGACTGACACATTTCATATGCTAGTTTGTATTTTGAATAGATTGGAAATGGTACAATTAAAATATCTGAATTTAAAAAGTGAAGGGAGAGAATACATATCCAGTTAAAAAATAATGTTTGAGGAACACATATTTTAAAAGTTATAAAAGGAATAGAAGCAATATGAACTACTTATCTCAGTGCCTTAAAATATGCAAGAAGCAAAAATAAGACCTGCTAAGCCTGGCATATGAAAAGGACTTCATGAAATGTTAACTTAACACATTTGAAATCATATTATAATTAGTACTGGGTGAGCCATAAAGTTCCTAAAAACACCTAGAAGTTAATATGGCTTCTCTCTCTGCCTCTCTCGCTCTCACTGTCATTTTTGTATCAAGTCTGAAGGTCTTAGTTGAAAATTGTGTTCCTAGAAAGCATGCATCTTGTCAAATGACAAAATATTACAACTTCAGGTGAATTTTCTTATGGTTTCGTAGCTCTGTGTAGATTTTGGAAAAGGTATGGGGCCTAGTTTATGTACTGCCGTTCACCTGATCTCTTCCATTCACCTGTTCTACACACATTCAAGACCACCTAGAGCTAGATTCTATATCCCAGGGGCTTTAACAGGTTCCTCTTACTGATTCTGAGGCAGCTAGAAAAAGAAATGATACTATAATTACTAGCAAGAAAAATTTTAACAAGGCATACACAATTTGTTCCTTTTTTGTGACTCAAAATTTCTGGCTCACATTTACCATAATTCATTTCCTTTTAGTGAAAGTGTCAGTACTATCCTTTTCAAAATATTCCTTCTTCAGAATTCCCCTCTGCATTCTGAATTGACATACAATAGTAATAATAGCAATAATTACAGTTCTAACAATACTGTGTATTTAGTGATTCAGGATAGAGTGATTGACACTGGAGACAATTATTGTTAGCCTATAGTAAAGAAAACTGGTTTGTTGGTAGGTAGAAGCATAAAGCACTTGGCAATTTGTGAAAGGATGAAATCTGTTACCAAACACATAGCTCATTAGAATCAGGAAATCTGGCATGCTGAGGGTGGCAGCAGAAGACTATAGCTCCATTGTTATGGAGATGGCATTTATCAATTATTGTAGTTCATGTTATCATGGGTGACTCTAGAGTAAGCTACCTGGACAAAAAGAGTTGCAGCATCCTTGAAGAATAAGGGAAGATTTAATTTCTGGGGCCAAAAAAAGGGGGGGCTTTTGAATCAGAAACAGGTAAAGAAGCAAGAACTATATCAAAAACAAGGCTAGGTTAAATCAGTGCATTAAAAATATGTTAGACAAACAAGAAGCAAAGGATATACCAGGAAACAAAGTGTTAAGTGTATGGTCCCATCCCACAGTCAGGAATTTGCCATGAGCAGCAAGGTGAAATGGAAACATTAAAGATAAACTGTGATTAAGGTCAAAGTCATTCTAGTCTAGTGTTTTGTAAAACTTTTTAAGGATCACATAATGACAAAACCAAACTGAGGGTGAAAATGTGTTAATGATAACCATACTACTAGTAATATTACTATTAATAATGATAAATAACAACCATTCATAAGAGTCATAAAATCTAAAACATGTAGAGCAGGAACCTCTGCATGTGGTAAAACGACATAAAATTTTACATACATGTCACATCAATTTCAAATTCTTTCTTTTTCTGAGTATATTTGAAGTCTCTTATGGTACATAATTAAATTTATCTTTTTTTCTGCTAATATGCAATATGTCAATTTAATTATTAGACCACTCAAGGCACCAATAAGGAAAGAGGGAAAAGTTTGCTGTTGCTCCAATCTTACGGAATTAGACTGATAGCATAGCCTCTGACCACCGCTGGCTTCAGCTTTAGCCCAGCTTAATTATATACTAAATCCAAAACAGTAATTCTTTTTGGAAGAATATAACAGAATTGAGAATCACATCAGTGACAAAATCCAAAATTGTGTGACATGTAAAGAGTCAAGAGGTTTCACCAAGTCTCAAGTAAAAGATAATCAGTAGATGCTCATTCCAAAATGACCCTTAATAGATAACACATATGTACACACACACACACACAAATACACAGAAATCTTACGGCAATTTTCATAGCTACTTCAGAAAGCCATTTGGTGACTTCTTAAAACATTAATATTTTGAAATATTATGTGACCCACTAATTCTCCCAATAGTTGTCTATTCAGTTGAAGCACTTATGTCGAGATAAAAACTAGTACGCAACCATTTATAGAAGTATCTTTACAATATTCAAAATGAGGAAGAGTATCCAACTGTCTAGCAATTGATGAATGGATAGTACATGTCATATATTTTTGCAATGTAATACTGGCAAACCAGAAAAAGTAATGAAGTATTGAATCAAGTTACACAAAAGTGAATCTGAAAGCATTATATTAAGTGAACTAGTTATAGTATAAAACTCTATATATTTTTGACTCATATCTAGAAAATGAATATTGATAAAAGAAATAAATTAATATTTAATTGTAAAACTTCTATCCATAAAGTTTACTGAAAGAATAGTTCTTTAAATAATGAGATGCATTAAGTATTTCTATAATAAATAATAGCATCCTGCAAAAAAACCCTACTTTAAAATATTACAAAATATTTCACAGAAGCTAAACCTGCTTTAAAAAAATCCTTTCAAAAAATAGGTAGCAATTATCATTACCATAAATTGAGTCTTACTGTTAAAAAAATATATTAAAATATTTTCAATTAAATGTTTTTAGCAATATTAGAAAATAATAGTGCTTACTGAACAATTTTTACTACATGTGAAAATTAATTTAAATTTTTTAATATCAAAACATTGGTTTTATTCCAAAAATATATACATCTACACCCTCAAATATTGGTTTCTAATAATAATCCCTTTAAAGTTCAAATTACCTTCTTGGAAAGAGAACAAAATGGTGACAAAAATAGACAGAAGTTAAATAAGAATAAAAACTGCAAATTTTACCCTTTATTTGTTAGCTTATCCTACACTTTTAGTCCTGAAAAAGCATCACTAAGGATCCAGTAGTATCAGTAAGGATCACTAAGGATCCAGATTTTTTTTGTCAACTTACAAATTTAAGATACAATTAAAAATTCAAAATATATTTATTTTGAAACAAAGAATTGCAATTTTTAACACACAGATTCAGGCAGAAACTTAATTGTGCCACAAGGAGAGAAAAAAAGTAACAAGTTTTTATAAAGCAATAAAGCTCAAAAGCAAGTGTTTCTGAGGGCACAGAGAAGAAGAAATCTTTGCATACCATTGGTAAAAATGTGGAGTAGAATAGTGTCTACAGAAAGTAGTATGGAGTTTCCACAAAATATTAAAAATTGATCTACCATATGATCCAGAAATCCCGTTCCTAGGAGTCTATTTAAAGGACACAAAAGCACAAATTCAAGGGATATATGCTCTCTCACATTCATCGCAGCACTATTTACAATAGCCATGTTATGGAAACAACCTAAATGTCCACTGACATATCAATGGATAAAAAGATGTGTGTAGGTACACAGTGAAATTCTATTTAGTGAAGATGAAATCTTGCTGTTTGTGACAACATAGGTGGAACTGTAGGAGAATATGCTAGGCATATAAAATAGGAGATCATTTTACTCATCATGAAATATGAATAAATAAAACAAAGCAACAGAAAAATTACACCAAAACAAAAATTAAAAATATAACTGCAATATTGAAACTACCAGGCTTGGGAGAGCTAGAGTGGTAGAAAGCAAAGAGGGGAAGGGGCCCACTGGTCGAAGTTGTAGGATTATGGTGGGTATGATGTGGTAACATATATCTGAAGGGAAGTGAATTTACCCTCCCAAATCATATGTATTGCTGTAAATCAATGTTTCTTCAATGAGAATGTTACAATTAATTTTTTAAAAATGGGGCTTTTGTGGAAGAACAGGAAGATGAGATAGTGGCTTAAGAAAAAAAATGACTGGTTTTAACAAGCTTAAATTATTCTTAGTTATGCTTAATTCGCTTCTGGTTCTATTACTGGTAAAAATAAGTGCTGTAATTAGGATATTGGTCTCTTATTTATTTTACAAGGATCTGTTAATAAAACATTTCCCATTTGGCCTAGTCCAAAGGTTTTAGGCCAAGTACAAATAAGACAGTGAGCAATTCCATACTGCGGCATATCTGATCTCATTTTAATATGCCTCCATTTGTATCTACTTTTCACATCTCAAACATCCATTGAGCTTAATGTATAAAATCATCAAAGAGGAAAAGCTAAATAATTGTAAATTCTAATTATTAGAATTGTAAATTCTAAATAATTGCCACTAATCTCTTTGTGATCACAGGAATTTTGAGCTTCAAAAAAAACTTCAATCTTCATAAAATTTCTTCAAACTTTTAACACAGCACCAAAATAACATGCAAACAATGGAATATTAATTATTGATAAAAAGAGAAATACTGATATATACTATATGGAGAAAACTTGAATTCAATATATTAAGTAAAAGAAGTTAGAAACTGAAAACCATTTTGTATAGTACCTCAATATAATGTGCAGAGTAGACTAAGCTCTTAAAAATGCTTAATAGTTTTCAAGAACTGGTGGGGGAGAGACAGTAAAATAATTCTTTTTAGTGTTTTTTTTTTAATTTTCAACTATAAAAATGTTCTTAATAGTTGTACGAGCCTGTGAGTTTTTCATAAATCAATGAACTGAATACTTAGTTGAATTTAATAGTATGTAAAATATATCACATAAAACTACTATAAAAATTAAAGGAAAAAATAGCTCTTGGCAGATGAGAAAGCCTTCTTACCTTGTGAAGAGTTTTCCCAGTCTTAGAAGGCACAGTTTCTTCTTTAAACATTTGTCAGTGCCATTCTTATTGGTATAAGGTGGTATCTCATTGTGGTTTTGATTTGCATTTCCCTGATTGCTAGTGATGTTGAGCACTTTTTCATATGCCTGTTGGCCATTTGTATTTTTTCTTTGTAGAAGTGTTTTTTCAGTTCTCCCCATTTTTTGATTGGGCTTCCTGTTTTGATTTTGTTTAATTGTGTGAGTTCCTTATGGATCTTCGTTATTAAACCCTTGTCACCATGTGGAGGGCAAAATTTTTTTCCCATTCAGTTGGGCTTCTTTTTGTTTATTCTGTTGTCTCTTTTGCTGTACAGAAGCTTTTTAGTTTGATGTAGTCCCAGCTGTTTATGTTTTCCTTCATTTTTTTTTTGCCATCTGTAGATGTGTCCAGAAAGGGATTTGTGAATTGTAATTCATGGAGGGTTTTACCCAAGTTTTTCTCTATGTACGTTATGGATATCTAAGTCTTTTATCCATTTAGATTGGTTTTTTTTAAATGGTATGAGGGAGTTACCTTGGTCCATTTTTTTTCCATGTCTTAGTCCAGTTTTCCCAGTACCATTTATTGAAGAGGCTATCTTTGTTCCAGTGTAAGTTTTTCACTCCTTTGTCAAAGATTAGTTGACTATATATGTGTGGGTTTATTTCTAGGCACTAAATTCTGTTCCACCAGTCTGATTGTCTGTTGTTGTACCAGTACCATGTTGTTTTAATTATTATGGCTTTGTAGTATAACATAAAATCTGGACTAGTTAAGCCTCCATTCTCTTTTTTTGGCCAGGAGGCTTTTTTATATTTGAGGTCTTTTTTTTATTCCAAATGAAATTCTGTAATTTTTGTTCTATCTATTTAAAGAATGTTATTGGGAATTTTATAGGGATTGCATTGAATCTGTAGACTGCTTTTGGAAGATTGGCCATTTTGATGATGTTAATTCTTCAAATCCATGAGCAGGGAGTATCTTTCCATTTCCATATGTCTTCTATTTCTTTGAGCAGCATTTTAAAGTCTTCCTTGTATAGTTCTTGCATAGTTCATTTATTCCCAGGTATTTTGGTGTGATGGTAAATGGAGTGATTTTTTAAATTTCTTCTTCTGTTTGGCTTTTTGTGTATAGGAAGGCTACTGACTTCTGTGTGTTGATTTTGTAACCAGCTACGTTACTGAACTGGTTTATTGTTTTGAGAAGTTTTTCAGTAGAGTTGTTGGAGTTCTCTATATAAAGAATCATGTCAGCTTCATATAATGATAGTTTCAGATCCTCTTTTCCTATTATATCTTTCTCTTCCTTATTTCCCTGGCTATAACTTCCAGTACAATGTTAAAAAGTAGTGGAGAGAGTGGGCATCCTTGCCTGGTTCCAGATCTTAATTGGAATGATTTTAGTTTTTCCCCCTTTAGAATGATGTTTGCTGTAGGTTTGTCATAGATGGCTTTTATTATGTTGAGGTATGTTCCTTTGATCCCCAATTTTTCAAGGACTTTTATCATAAATGGGTGTTGGATTTTGTTGAATGCTTTCTCTGCATCTACTGATATGATCATATCATTTTTGTTTTTCTTCTTGTTGATGTGGTGTATTATATTAATTGGTTTTCAGATTGAACCATCCTTGTGCCCCTGGGATAAATCCCACTTGATCATGGTAAATAATGCTTTTTATTGATGGTTGGCTTCAATTTGCCAGGATTTTGTTTAAAACGTTTGCATCCATTTTCATTAGAGAAATTGGAAAACAGGCAACAGTAAGTGCTGATGTGGATGTGGAGAGAAAGGAACACTTTCTCTGCAGGTGAGAATGTAAACTGGTCCAGCCACTATGAAAAGCAGTGTTGAGAACCCTCAAATTAATGAAAATGTGATTATCATTTGACCCAGCAATCACTCTTTTGGGAATCTACCCAAAGGAGACCTTAATGCTTGTACAAATGGACACCTGGCTCGGATGTTTATTGCAGCACTATTTATAATTGCAAGGACATGGAAACAACCCAAATGTCCCAAAACAGATGGCTGGATGAAAAAGATGTGGTAATATACACAATGGAATATTACTCATCAATTAAAAATGAAAAATTTTATGAATTTATAACATGGATGTACCTAGAAGAAATCATATTACCATAAATAAGTCAGAAAGAAAAAGCAAAACAAAAGTACACAACGGGGGGGGGGGTGAGCTGAAATATCCAGGGAGGCTAGGTGGTGGGTGACTGCCAGGGATTACAATGATGTGAAATAAAAAATAAACATCTGTCAGTGAAGCAGTTATTGAAGAACAATTTTGAATGGTTACTTCTATCACCAGAAAATGTCAAGGTCAGCTGAGATAAGCCTCCTTTGATCTGACTGAATAAGTTTTATTAGCTGGTATTGTAACTGTTTGTAACATTGCTTTTGGGGGGGTAATTTTATTTATAACACTGAATGTGATTTAGAGGAACATGTTCACAACTTTTGATGTATGTTACCTTACTACACCCACCAAGTCCTCACCATAGTCTCTTGGCTTGTCCCCCTCAACCTCATATAATAGCCTCAATTCTGTAGTCATATTTATAGGTGATTTTTCTCATCATTTTTGTCTTGATTCTTTACATTCTACATCTGAGTGAAATTGTCTGATATTTGTTTCTCTTTTCAGTTTATGTCACTTAGCATAATGCTCTCCAATTCCATTTATGCTAACAGAACAGCAAGATTCCATCTTTTTGTAGCAGCAGAGTATTGGTGAATATAAATATAAATATATATATATATAGTGAGAGATATATACACACATATGTATTCCTATACATTCCCATGTGTATAACATATCTTCTTTATTCACCCATCTATTGTTGCACACTTAGGTTGTTTCCACAGTAGCTATTGTAAATAATAGCACTGTAATAAACATAATAGTTCATGCAGCCTTTTCAAATTTGTGTTTCTGAATTCCTTGAATAAATGTCAAGGAGTGGAATTACTGGATTATGAGGTATTTCAACTGGTTAACTTTATGTAAAATTTATTTAAAATTACACAATAATAAAAGCATTATAAAATAACAATCAGTAACACAAGCAATTATAAGTTTTAATGTATAATTATATTTCATTCATTTAATCACTCTTTATACATAATATAGGAATCTACAATATGAAATTGAAGAGTTTCAATTTTTTAATCACACAAATAGGAATTTCACTTAAATTTTACCACACACATTATTAAAGAGTTCCCCATATATTAATAAGATACTTCCTACAATGTTATTTATACTTAAAGTTTTAAATAAAACATGAAACCAGTAGATATCAATTTTGGAAAAAGCAAACAAAACTCACATTTTTCATGAAATAAAAAAGGACACCAGACTTAAAATGTTTATGCATACCAAAAAGTCTCATCTATTGTAAATATGAAGAAAAAAATAAATATGTAAATATGTTGCTTATGATGTAGCAAAAGCAGGAAGTTAACTTGCCAAACTTGAAAGTCTATTTTCCTCTATCCTCCAATATGCAATCTTAAAGAACAATGAAGAAAATGATGCTACTCTCCATGTTAGATTCATTTCCTCCTTTGTGAATTGATTGTGGACACCAGAATTTTAACATTTTAAGATTTGCTATGTGAGAGGTTACAAACATTTCCAAAACTCATGTTCATATGTTATGAATATCATCTAATATTCTCAGCAGAGAAGAGCAATTGGCAAATTCATGGCTTGTCCTTCTGCTTATGTGTTTACACAAAGAGCTAAATGCTAGTTTATCAGGCTTTATGCCTTGATCACAGGTGTTAGCATATGAAAGTGGTACATAATCTTGACTCACTGGTGTAAAATGAAACTTGTGAAATTCAGACCTACTTGTGAAATTCAAGAACTATTTCATAGATTAATGATCACTAATGGCATATATATATGCACAACTTGTTAATTAAACAAAGAATGTGGTTAGAAATATAAACAGAAAAAAATAGAAATATAAACAGAGAATTTACAAACTTGCCTATTTTTCTTATTGCATACTTCAATTTAACTGGTCAATTATGGCATAAGATGAATGATTAACTTTGAAGGTTATCACCAAAAAGAGTTATTTATAGCATCATAAAGCATAATGCTAAACAACCCAATTCCATAGTTAATTTCAAGACTTCCTACTGATTTCATTCTCATTTTTTGTGTTCATGTACAATTTGTTTGATGATATTTTGCACCTGTTTTGCAAACCTCACCAATATTAGCAGAGAGAATTACGAAATGTAATTAAACTTGGAGCTATTTCCTTTTTGATCATTAATGTTATAACCCTATCCAAGGAGAGTTTACTCCATTCCAAGATAATTACCTTAAGAGTGCTTTGTGAAGAAGTAATATTTTCTGGCAAGAAATATGTCACTCTTTTGATTAATACAATAATTAAGGACAACATATCAAGGTAAGATTCTACAATACAAGGGTAACTCTTGCAATGTGAGATCATATTATTCAAATAAAAGGAATGCCTTGATGTCTAGTTTTGTATTTTCTATATTCTGCCTGAATAATATTAGGATGAGAGAGGAAATTTTAATATATGAACTTCCGGGGGTACTAAGGCTAGTATTTCTTTAATTTTGCAACTTAAAATTATGTAGAAGTTGAGAGGATATTTTTCCCTACCACTCTGGATTCTTCTCACTGGTAAAGTAATCAAATTAACATGTTTTCAGAAGAAAAGAACAAGTTTAATTTTATTAATAAGGAGAATTCACAAAAATGTGAAGTTTGTTAATTGGCAAAATAAGGATCTATATGTCATTAATCTAAGGAATTAACAGGAACCTGAAGCTTCAAGGAGAGACGGATACTACTCTCTCTATTGGAAGTCTATTTGGAAGAAAATTGCCTCCCCTTTTCTAGGTAAGGGTGACTCATAGTGACTCTGTAATTGGTTGTCCTGCCACAGACAGATTTACCCAATATAATGTGTACCTCTGGTGAAAATCCAAATCCTAGATAAAACCTCCTTTTTATTTTTTCCTTCGAGGTAGTTAAAAGCATAATGAATTTTTTTCTTTGAGCCTGCAAAGCCTTGATTGAGCTTGTTAGGAGAAGTTCTATGTCCCCTGCACCCACATAAGAAAGTCAGAGCTGAGCAGTCAGGTGAAGCTATGTAATATGGAAGGAAGGTGGGTTCAGAGGAAGACAAATTGAGAAGGGCTTGCTTGCTTCTCAACTTTGGACTTGTACCAGAGATTTGGGGGAACTTGGAGGAGACATGTGGAAGAGAAATATGTTGAGATATTTAAGAGACACACGGGTGGGAGGCATATGGAGAAGCTGAAAATGGCAGTCATTACCTTGATTTTGATTTTGACTTTGTTCTTTTTATACTAGCTGACTAAGACTTCCTTCGAAGCACCTTCCCCATGCTTCCCCACAAGACTTACACTTGTCATCCCTCTTCATGCTGACCCTGTTTGACTGGACATTTGCCCAAAAGTTGACATGTAGCTTCGGTTGTTTTTTTTGGGACACTAATAATCCATCTCTCTCTCTCTCTCTCTCTCTCTCTCTCTCTCTCTCTCTCTCTCTCTCTCTCTCTCTCTCTCTTTCTCTCTTCTATCTTTCTCTCATTGTGTGTGTATGTGTGTGTGCATACTAATTCTATTTAAGTTCTTTCAAACTAAGTCTATTATGCCTTAGTGTGCATGAATGACCAGGTGAAATGAAAATGAAGCATGAGCTCAATGGTTTGTGCTAATTACTACTAAGTCAACAAACCTAAAAGATATTTATATTCTTGATTGTTTTAAATTTTAATTATGAACAATTAAAAATATAACAGAAGTAAAAGAAGCAACAATATTAATAAACTAAAAATTATCTCTGATCTTAACTCTATATAATGATAAATTTTAGATGTTTTGTTTGCTGATATTAAATATTAATTAACTGTATTTCTTATTATTTTCACACATACTCTCAATAGTTTATTATATTATATCAATTATTAAAAAATCATTGAACCCAAAATTGAATAGTTTATAGCAGTTCCCAAAAAAACTTAATTCTTAGCTAATTGTACTTCAGTTTTTCTCAAAGGTAGAAATTCAAACTAATTAATTTGGAGTTTCTTGCTCAGTACTAGGACCTCCCTGCCTCTCATAAGGATCAAAACATCCCTTAAAATAATTTTTAAATTATTTTTGTCCTTAAATATTTACAGTTGGAAAAAGTATAGCACTACCAAGAAATAATGAAATACAAAGTTCAATCAGGCTGTAAATAGATTGATGGAAAAGTTAACTACAACTACAACCTCAGTGACCTGTGCAGTGGAATGAAGACCCTAGCTTCTTCAAATTAGGAGGAATAATGATTTAAGATCAAATGGAAGCATTATGCTGACTCAGTGCCCAATGGTAATATATTAAAATATCCTCAGAGAAACAAAATACAAATTGCAACCAAGCAGTAAAATAAAATAGTTGAGATTTTAGTGGTATTTCAATTTGATTTACTCAAATCAAATCAAATAAATATGTAATCCTATATAAATAGAAAGTATGAAAAACAACTGTAAATAGTATAGAGTTCTAGTCTTTGATGTCCATCCTACCTCTGCCTGGAATTCTCCATCTGAAGGTTGAGTTTGAGCCTACTATGGTGACTAGCCCTTACAACAAACTCATATCACAACATTCCTGCCTCAATGCTATTTCCACACATGTTTGGCATAATATAAAGCCATCATTCTAAGACAATAGCAAAAACTAAATCTGACTTTAAAATATTTCTCAAAGTGTGACATGTCCAGTTTTATCAATGAGCATTTGGTATCACACACATGTGAATGTGTAAATATATTGTGAATACCTTAAATATCAATTATTATTGGATGGTGACATGAGGGGGTCTTTTAATTTTATTCCTTAAGTATTATCTATAAACTAAAATTTTACAATGAATATATACTACTACTTAATTCAAAAGAGACAGCATTAGTTTTAAAATTAAATTTTTAGTTTCATTTCATTTCCATGTTATTATTAATAACAGAAAACTTTTAAAATTCTCTTTGCTATATTTCATTAAAAGTAGGACCAATTCAATTCAAGTTACTCCTCGGCATAAATATATCTTCTTCTCTTTTTTTTTTTTTTTTTGTTTGAAGTTTCTAAAACTGTTAGAGGTATTAATATTTGGATAAGTCAAATAATTCACTCAATACTTTTTATAACAGGAAGAATAAACAAGACTAGGCATTCATTCACTCAACAGTTATTGAACTTACTATATGCTAGACATTAGGATTGCAAAATAATTAAAATAGTCTTGCCACCCTTGAGATGAGAAATTTACAGCAGAAACAAGCAAACCATTGAACAGAACATTGCTCAAACATTACTCTAAAATGAATGTCATTGTAGAAAATACAATGCTATTATACTTTGCTTAAACCACAGACTACAGTAAAATAATGTATTATCTTAAAAACACATACATTGACAATGCAAACATGTGAATTTGAAAATGGTTTTCATAATACTGTATTCAACCTTATGTACATGAGACTGTGTAAAGACATACCTTACCCTTTTCATTTTTTATTCTTTTGAAAATGCTGAAATTCTCATGCTGATCAACTATACTTGTTATCTGACTTTAAAAAATGTTCAAAAGACCACTAAGTAGAATAATGTATTAATTTTACATATAGAAGACTAAAATCACAGATGAATAAACATTTTCTTAAGCATTCCTGCTAGAATTTGGTGAAATCCTGTTCTTTTGATTGCATGTTCCATATCCATAATCTTTCCCATAATATAGCATTCTACTACATTTTAAAGAATAGCCATAAGAATATGCCATTTATTTGATCACTATATGGAGAAATTTCATAATAAATTTCTGACATATGAAGAAGTGACCTCTTGTAGGTTAATAGCGTAAAACTGTATTCTGTGTGAAAAGTTAAGATTTTTATATTTTGAACTATAGCCACTGATTTTATAAGAAGGTTAATGTCATTGAAAGTTATAGCCCAGGGCAGAGAAGTCAAGTCATTTGCTTTGTGCCATTTAAGAATGTATGGTTTGACTCATTCTCACTTAGGATGTAGGTCTATTTCTTACATTTTAAACAATCTCTTTCTTGCTTATTAATGTATTCATCATCTATTGAATTCTTATTTTCAGTTAATCCAAGTACTACAACTATATAGTGACAAAGACATGGACTTGATCTCTATATCAGCTCACTGAATTTTGGTGGAATGATTGAAATTCCTGGGTCAGTTTGCCTGTAGAGAAGTGTTCCCTAATCCCAGTCATCTTCAAAGGATCCTGTCATATATTCTACTTTCCTGGTTAACACAGTTTGTTTTAACTGCTGTACATGATCTCCTTAGAGAAGAAAATATAAATGATTATTTGATATATGTGTGCATATATACACGTAAGTGTATGTGTGTGTGTGTGTGTGTGTGTGTGTGTGTGTGTGTGTGTGTGTGTATGGAATTTGGAATGCATTATATTGAAAGAAAATACCATTCCAATGACTCAATGTATCAGAGTGGAAATGGGAATGTTATTATGTATATTTCTACTAGATTATTCACATCAAGGAATTAAAACCTAGGTGGCTCATTTTTGAGGGCAGTGTGAAAACCAACACAAGGCATTTCAGGGTTGCCTATAAGGAAAATGTTTCCAGTATCCCTTAAGTCGTGGCTAGTACCCATTATTGTTCCTATTCCAAAATGTGTTTTACACATGATAATAAAAGTGAATGGCAAAATAATATTGAAGCAAGCAAATTTAATAATGGGAGATATTTTCTAAAAATGTTCAAAAAACAATGTTCACCTATGTGACCTATAGTCACATGAAAAACTATTCATCATGAAATATAAAGGAATTTCTAAACAAAACCATCACAGTTTATATTGCCACACCCTTGTGAAAATGGACTATATCATAAAGAATGGAAACAGTTAATGGTGATGGGGATGTAGAGAAAAAGGACACTCATCCACTGGAATACAAGTTAGTACAATATTTATGGAAACTAGAACTAAGAAAATAAAATGTAAATGCCATGTATATCAGCAATGCTTCTGCTAAGTATTTTCCCAAAGAAAGTGAAAACTCTAACACAAAGTAATATATATTCCTATGTTCCTAGCAACAATTGCCAAGTCAATTACAGGTGCCTGGATAAAACACTGCACAAGATACACTCAATAGAATACTATACAACTATTTAAAAGATGAAATAATACCTTTGGAGAGAAAATAGGAGCTTGATGTAATTATGCTACATAAGAAGGAAATAAAAGACAGATATTAAATGGTTTTGCTCATCTTTGGAATATTAATAGCAAAAGAAATACACAAACAAAGGGGAAAGAAACAAATTTTAGATACTGAGAAATTTACTTGTTACCAGAGTTAAAGGGAGAAAGAGTGAGAAGAAAGAGAGCATAGGAGACCGTGGCATATGGAAGACTAAAATGTAGCTCTAAAGTTATAGAAGTCAATAAATGACTGATACTCAATAATTAAATTAGTAATAGGGATATTTACAAGATAAAATAGTAAGCCAATAATATGGAAAATAAACTGATAAGTTTTAGTACAGATAAAAATATGACACAGGTATAGTAGATAATTTAAATTAAGAAAGATAGTGATTAAAAATATCAGAAATAAAATCTACAAAATAAATTAATATCATCTAAGACACAGAACAACATGAAAAGTAATGAACAGAGAACATACAACAGGGAAACTGTTGAAAGTTAAATAATCAAACTGAAATCAGGTGAGAAAACAGGCAAAACTGGGTGCTTAACCAAACTTACAAAGAAGAGGACCTGGTCTTTTAAAGTCAGTCATACACTAGGTTTGTCCTAGTCTGTGCATGCAGTAGCAAGAACACATAAACCTTAAAGAGGGAGACAAAAACAAATTTACTTACTGAAAGACAAAGAAGAGTTACCAAAGGACAAGGGAACCCTTTAGTAATCTTACCACACAGTACAGTCTCTAGTCCAAAACTGCACGTGGTTCCTGAGCCACGTGCATCCATAAAATGGCCACTGCCCCACCTTAAGCCAAATGAAGGAGCTAATATGGCATCATCACTCCTTCTTCAAAGACACAGCTCTACTCACTCCAAGATGAAAGAAGTCAATATGGTGTTATCTCAAGAGAGTGACCTCGAACTTTTTTCAAAAGCAGGAGATTTCAACTCAACGAGGAAAACCAGAATGGCATTGTCAATTCTTTTCCAAAGGGTACAGCTCCAGCATTCTTTCAGCTCCAACTCTAAAGTGGTCCAGAATCAGCAAAACTCACTTGATACAACAGCAGCAACCACTTCACATGTCTCATGATAAAATCACCTGCACATGAAACTGAAAGTGGGTAATAAAGAAGACTTTTTAACTTAACTTAAAACACATACAGGCCTGCTTCTCTCTCTATGAAGCAGGCTCCAAACAGTTACATTAGCAATTGCCTTTACCTGGATGTAGATACACCTATCTGCCTGCTTCTCTCTAGAAGCAGGCTACACACTCTTCATTAGCATTTACACTGATCACCTTTACCATTGATATGCAAAGGCCAGACAGCTGCTTCTCAGCTCCCAGCTCCAAAACTACAGAAGAAAAACTTAGAAACACAGTTTAAACTCTTGTGGGTTTTTTCTACCATCCCCAACCTTCTCAACCAAAATACTAAACCAAAGCAAGACTATTAGTGCAGATTAATTTATTTTTAACAAAGTGATTTTTTAATTATCGTAATAACTACACAGGAAACATGTAAGGAAAACTCCAATTACTTTAACATTGTCCAAAACCTTTCTAAGCATTGTCCAAAGTTCTTTCCCCAGATTGCCCCCAAATCCTCAGTCTCTCAGTCCTGATCATCTCACCAATGTCCAGTCAGAGTTCATCTCCAGAGGCTTGAAGACATGTTTCTTCGGCTGCTCCTTTAGCATGCTCCTCTTTGTCTTCCACGCTGTGTTCTCCTTGTCTTCCAGGTAGCAGAAACTCCATGGTGCCGGACCAGCAAAGTTCACTTTCTTTTCAGGCCTAACTTTTGCACAGCCTCATTCAGACACAAGTCAAACTCAGCAAAACAAACTCCAACATGGAGTTTAAATTTGCAAACTCTTTGACCGCCTTTAGCACACATGCGGCTAGCCCAGGTCAGCCAAGGGTCTCCAGTGGCCTTTGGCCAAGTCCATATGGCTCACATCTTTACTCTACAAGATGGCCGATTACCATCTCTCCTCCACTGAACCTCTCTCTCTCTCTATTCGATCTCCATATTGGCCTTCGAGTCCCTTCTTTGTTTGCACACCCTTTTATATACCCTGATTTCCCACCTTCCAGGAAACCTGTTCACCTTCCTCCCTCCTGCATCTCCCTGAAGGGAAATTTCCACTAAGGTCATTCTCAGATTATAGCATACCTGTTCTTAAAATCTGCAATCTTAAACAAAAGACAATACCCTATTAAAGCCCTTCAGGTTTCCAGACAATTTCCAAGCTTCACAGTTTCAAAGTTAAGCCAAGTTGGAGCAGCTCCTCCTCCTCCTCTTCCTCCTTCTCCTCACCCTCCTCTTCTTCATCCTCCCCCCCATCTCTGTGTTCCTTCTCTCAGTCACCTCTCTAATCTCTTAATCCCATCACAAGGAGCCTTGGCTGCCTGTCTCCAAATCTCATCCTACCAATAAATGAATAGCTGCTATTCCTATGCAACACCACCAGTACTGGGAGCCACAGCCCCCCAATACACCACAGCCCCCCAACAAAACCAGCTAACTGAACAAATCAAAAGAAAATGAAGGAATGGAAGGTAAATATAAAATCAGAGGGGGATCCCAGGTGTTATAAAGTTATAAACCAATAGCAACTGTATAATCATCTTATAAAACCTGATCTCTCATGATAGGTTTTCCTCAGAGTAAACCTAAAGAATGCTGACTTGTTTTACTTTATTTTCCTTTCTTAATAACAAAATATTCTAAAGAAAATAGTATAATTTTCATTATAAATACATTTCCCAATTTTATCTATTTTAATAAGTAAATATTTGCTATGTGTATACCAATTTACCATTATTCACAATTAGAAACAGCTAACTAGGCTTTACTCAAGAACTAATCAACAATTTCCTTCTTCCTTTTCTCTGTTGAAATCCTTTCCCCCAGTTCCTTTTCATGGAGCCCTCCCAAACACTTCTCTTTGAAACTGCTCAATTTAAATTAATTTTTGTTGGAATGGATTGAATTTTTTTATGCTAATAAGCTGCAGTTTGTCTTTTAATACCTTAACTTGGAAAGGTTAGTCTGGTGCTAGAAGCCCCACCTATCAAGATGCTAAGTGAGTCTTTTGTGAACATCACCCAGCTCAAGCATCACCCATTAATACAAAAATTTCACCCATCAAAAATGTTAATAGCCTTATGGCTATGAGTCCACCAACTTTTTGCTTGTCTTTTTTCTTCCCACCACCCCCAACAAAGACCTACCTGCCCTATTAAAAGACAGCCACCCTGACCACTTGGCTAGATGCTTCAGGACACCCACCCTAACTAAGTAAGTAAAGCTCACCTAGGCTCACAGAAATAAAATTCTCTTTATTTTTACTAAGCCTGGTTTTTGTTTTCCCTCCTTCCTCGCCGCCCTTTCAACCTTATGCATAGATTTGACAGATAGGCTGTATTGATTTCTCCAGATATAATAAGCTTATGATACAATAAGCTTTGGTGCTAATTTCCTATAAAGAGAATGAAGATTTCCAGTTCTTGTCATAAATACTGCAGGTTTAGGGGGCTGAAAATGTTAGGGATTCCTTTCTAAACTTCCGACTATTTGGAATCCAGGGCAAAGTTCATATTCCAGGTATTTGGGGTTTTATCCAAGTCTGGTTCCTGAGGGAAATTGACATAATTAGCTTTCTCTTTCTGGAATCATTTTGGTTTTACCCTTTATTTCTAGCACTTAAAATTTTATTTTCTTTTAAAGAAGCTATTTCTTCTGAAAATTATTACATTTTATCCAGAATTTCTATATTGGAAAGTTATGCTGACTTGCCCTATCAGTTCAAGATAATTTAGGGTTAATAGTCAACCTGAAGTGTTTTTCATTTGTGAGCTTTGTCACACATACTCACTTAAAGAAAATATAGACTCCTCACTTCTTGTTTAAGATGAAAAAAATGAACAAATTGGTTATCTTTCCCCATATATATTTATAGCTATCAGTTATTGTTGATAACACTCCATTATAAATGAAATTTGCTAAAGAAAGCTAAAATGTTCTTACAGAAGTAAATTTTTATGAAGAATGCATTGTTTAAAAGGTATAAGACTTAAATGGGAAGATCGAAGCAGGAGTAATAACTGCTCAAATATAGTCTGGCAAAGTCTTAGAAAACTGAAACAAAAAGGGAAAATTACAAATGATTCCTAATAAGAAATAACAGACTAAAGACATTCATACCTCATTTTATTGAGCTTCACTTCACTTAAGTTTCTTTACAAAATTCAAGGTTTGTAGTAACCCTGCATTGAATAATTCTACTATCAGTGCTATTTTTCCAATGGTATGTGCTCACTGAGTGTTTCTGTGTCTCAATTCATCAGGGTGTGAATAGATTTTTTTAGACATACTAATACTATATCTTTAAAATACTAGTATCATGCAAACAAAACTTGCTATATACTGGCAAACCAAAAATATCATGTAATTCATTTCATTGTATTATTTGCTTTACTACAGTGGTCAAAAAACAAACCCACAATATTTTCAATGTATGCCTACAATATTCTGGATTTTATGGACACCAACTTTCCAATGTGTTACACTGGATATAAGAACACATTCTTTTCATAGCATAGTTGTGAAAATTTTTAACTTAAAAATTCTATTCATTACAGACATAAAATAATAATGCTATCATTAGCATGTGAGGGGGAAAATGTGGCTCTTTCTCAAAACTGCAAAGATAATACACATTTAGATATTATTAAAAGGTGCATTGAATTACATACATTGAAATACTAACATAAGAACTGACCTAAAAAATAAGAAAGAACTTAGAATCTTAAAAACTAAAATTAAAACCATGTTGATTTTTTTTTCACCCAACATAAAATGTATGAGTCAGAATTAGGTTTCACTGTATCTAACAGTAATTTAAAAAGAATTTTGTGTTTTCTTATACAAATAATAGTCTCAAGGTAGATAATCTAGTGTTAGTTACTTCATCATTATTAAAGTAATTAAAGTAATATGTATATTGAACATAGAAAACTATTTAGAAACTATAACATTTCCTTCTGAATAAAAATACTTTTTGCAAGCTGTCACTTTCTCTTTTTCTTTCCAATATCACATATTTTGTTGAAATCCTCTGGAGTTTTAATTTCTGGTTTCTATTTTATTTTCAGTGCACTTACATTTTATAGATGCAAATTTTATTGACAACTGTAAGATTTACAGCAATATTTTCACCTACTGCATATATTGTAAGTTCTGTTTCGTTTATTTGCACAATTCTGTTTTCCATATTTTATCAGTTCAATGTTTCTTGACCTTGTTTTTTTTTTTTATTTTGTTGGATCAAATGATCAATTGCCTTTGAATGACTTTCCGACCATTCTGAACATTGGAAAATGTAAACTTAAAAGAAAAAATATTTTTGTGTGCATTCTATATTTGTAATTTTCTTTCAGAATTTAAAAATAGTTCTCCATTTTTTTCAAATATTTTGAATTACAAAAAAAAAATCCGATGCCAATTTAATTCTAATTCATTTGATAACATTCACCTTTTCTTTGCCTACATTGTTCATAGGAAGTTCTTACTAAGCTTGTAGTTTTGGGACTTTTAAATTTCTGTGCTAGGTTTAAGGTCCCTCTAAGCAACACTACCCATACATACAATTGAGATATTTTTTTCACCTTAGAAAAATTATTTTTGTATTTCTTTTTCTCTATTTCCTTATTCATTTTTCCTATAACCTCTTACACATATTTTCCAACTTCTACTACTATCATGTTTTCTTTCACCTTTTCACAGTATGAGAAAATCTATTGACTCCATGTACCAAATGAACAATGTGCTGTGTTTTCCCTAATATTCAAAATGTTCAAATTTTTTGCTTTTAAATTTTCATTCATTTTAATTTTTAGCACTCTAATTATCTCATTTTCATAAAACAGTTGCATTTGTGACTATGAAAACCTCTCAATATTCTCCATGGATTTGAACTGCATATATTTATCTGTCATTTGATTGGTTTACATTATTATTCTGTGTATATGTTTTCCAATATTTTGTGGTTGGTTCTTTTTCCTTTTCAAGATATTGATTTTCTTGACTACTCAGTGATTCTCTGTTGTAGTGCCATACTTAGAAGATTTATGTTGATCAATATTGGTAGTTTGAGGATTGTTGCCCAAGTTCACATGAAATTCCGTAGTTCAATATTTGTGATGTCTGCATCTGGGTCCTTGTTCTTGATACAAAGTTGAAAGTGCAAGTACATAAATAACATATGGCTAAAAGAAGACCCCTCAAGATGTCAGTTTAACTGGCTAAGGTACTGAAGGTACTCTCAGCTTTTTGGATCTCAACCAAATTACTGAAAGTTAGATCTAATCCTTTTCTACACCCACAAACTCCAAGAAAGTGATCTGGGTCCCAACTTTTTCACATGAAAAGTTGTGCTGGATGGTCTAAAATGGAGCTTCACCATGAATTATGTAAACTAGATTAATGAATTAAAGCACAATAGCCCTTTATTTCCTAAACCTGATGACTTTATATGGCTTATATTCCCTCTCACATTCCCTGCTATCAATCTTGAGAATATCCTGATGTTCTTTTGAGAAAACTCACTATTTTATTCTATTTGTGTCCTCACTTTCATTTCTATCAAATCAGAGCCTCCTCAGTTCCAGAGAATTCCCATTAAGTATATTTAATCACTATGAATTTCAGAAATTTTTCATTGTTCATTCTAATTCACTGATGACATGGTTCTTCCACATCATGAATTTGCTCTCTCTTTTCCGTTATATACTTTTCTGTTACTTCACAAAGAAAAAGTAAATGGGTTTACAATTCCTTTAACTAAAAAAACCCTACCACATTGCTATCCTTGTGTCTTCATTAAGAGAACTGATCTTTTGGACAGGAGAGGCATATGGAAATGACTACAGTCAGGTATGGTCCCTAACATTCTGCTATTTGTCGTATATATGACTGTGAGCAAATCATTTAAGTTCTACCAAACTTTACCATAATCTATAAAAAAGCTATCACTATTTATCTTAAAAGATGGATTTTGTAAAAAAAAAAAAAATCTTAAAGAAACACAGATCTGACAAAACAATACAAGTTCTACATTCACATACCTTAAAATATTGGCTTCTCGTATGCATTAATTTGCTAGGTGAACAATGGTGATATGTTTTGGTGTTAATTTCTCTCTTAAAAAATTAAATATTTTTTTTTATAGGCGCCGGCTCCAGCCCCTGGGAGCCACCCTCCTCGCCGCCCGCCACCCCCACCGCCCCTGGGAGCCAAGCCCCGCCTCCACGTTCCTCCGGAGACCCGCCCATCTGGATGACCCTCAGGTACATAGCTGCTGAAGGTCATAGGCAGCGCAAATCACTAAACTAAGCTAAAGTACAGATCTACTTTCAACCTGGAATACACTCCCATCAACATGCCAACCAACACAAGATCCATGGGCTCTCAATATGTAGAACAGGTTCGAAAGCAAAACACAGTAAGGAGAAAAACTTTAAACATGCAAACAAGCCCTACAGGAAGTAATCCATCGCCAACAAAGAAAGGACAATCTCCAGAAATCACCAAAGAAATGATTTGCATCTCAGAAAAAGATTCCTCTATTAACATGTTAAATGCAATCCAGCAATTAAGAGAAGAATTAGAAAAAAAA
>PVHY01001372.1:90759-161791 GCA_004024945.1 Uropsilus gracilis | reverse complement strand
GCAATCAAATTAATTTAATTAAATTTATATGACAACTTTGCAAAGTAGCTAGAGTTGTCACTCTTTTATTGATGTGAAAATTTTGATTGTGGTGTATAATCTGAATACATTACTTTTTCAGTTGGGGGGTCACATCTAACTTGGTTTAGTCAACATCCCACACTAAGCCCATCTCTAGCACTGGTAGAATTGATGATCACAGTATCAGCAATGACAATTTAATCTTCAATTTTTTTCCAGAATGAATTAGTTCTAAGGAACTTTAGAGTTTATATAATCTACCCAACCATCTCTTACCTAGGAAGGAGAATATGGAAAGTACATGAACACTGGCATCAGGGAGATTTGCCATGCGTGCATGATCTTGGACAGTTATTTGACCCCTTTCAAACATCTATTTCTTCTTAGCAAAGGAAGGACATCACCTGCTATTTTTGAGGTCATTTCATGGAAAAGCAAAACCCTATCTAAAGAGCCCTGTGTATTCTCATTTAATTGTACTCAGTCTCTCAGCCACTGACATTATTAGCCACTGTCCATCCACAGCTGAGTCTCCCCCAGAAGACCACAATCAGTAAAAAGAAACACTTCACCTGAACTGCTGCCCTCTTCCTGGGAGAGTCCCTACCTTTTTAAAGTAGGGGTACAAGGGACACATCCTCCCTCCCCCCAATCTAAGAACTCTGCAGGGAATCCTGACTCCAGAGATGCCTGTTCCAGTCAACTTCTTCCTTCACCACCCCCATAAGTGCAGGTGAAAAGCTTCCCATATGCTAGTGTCCACCTCAGGGTTGGAGTCACTGAGCTTGACTGCCACTCCTGGCCATTTCATTGACTTCTGCTTGAGTGGAAGAATAGACACTGAAGAAGCTCAGTGAAATAAATTTACATTCAAAGTACACAGATTACGTAGGAAAAAAATACTGAAACTGAGGACCAAAAGATCTAAGTTTGGTTGAGTCACTCACTTAATATCTCAACTCCAATGGTTTAAAATGTGATGGCACTGTCACAGAGATCGGATGAGGGTGACTGAAGCATGTGAGTATGTTACAGGAGTGAAATACAAACAAAACAAAGTTATACAGACATGGACATGACTGACAAATTCAATAAGCTACAAAAGTAAAATAAAACATGATAGCATTATAAATTTAACAAGCAGCTTAAAGTCCCTCCTCTCAGTTCTCTCTCTCTAGGTTCTAGTATTTCTATGTGGCCTAGAAATTATCTGCACTGAAAAAACCAATATGAAATTTTCATCAAATTCCAATGAATTTACAGAACTAAGATGATTAACTTAAATATTGATGTTTTTCATAACAGAAATGAAATACACAGCTTTTCAGACGAATATAACCAAATGGAAATGAATTAAATAACTGTGAGATACTAATCAAAATACAGAGTTGGAAAGTGAAATTTCCTCTGTGGCCATTAAGCTCTAAAATAATTTTTAGGAAACTAGTTCATTTTTCTATGATATCCAAATATTCCTTTACTTATGACCTCCACATATTTTGAAGCATAAAGAGGAAGTTACTTGTCACTGAAGTGAACTTTATATTCTCACTGAAGTAGTAGATGCTTTCAAGTGATGTCAGGAATGAACAGTGGAGGGGTACTGACAAATACTGGGAAAGCTACAAAACGATATTTTTGTGTTTTCCTATTTTTGCCAATTCTAAGATACACTTTGTTCCCACTGGAAAAATGATCTATCTCAAGCCTATATCTAAATTTGCCTCTTCCATTTGATCTTTTAACACTTGATGAAGAGTTCAATTATAAGAAGGTTCAGTTGATCAAAGTTGAGTTTTCATGTTCCTTTTGATGTATCCTCTAGAGAGTTTAACAAACACCATTTTAAAAATATACTGTACTAGAACATTAACCTATCACTCATGTTTGTTTTTTATTGAATTTCTGGTAAGCGGGTGGTATGATGATTCTCAAACCTTAATTCTACCACTCCATTACCATGTAGTTAATGGGGTCAGAAAAATCCAACCACAAAAAACATAATCACAGTAGTTCTCTGTAAAGAGGTACTTGAAACCTCATTGATTACGACACTTCAAATGTTCCTTGTGAAGGTCAAATTCAAAACATATTTATGAAAAATAAACCTTTATGTTTAGATTTTAACTCTGTTGGCCAGAAAAAACATGGTACCTTGCTCCAGAATATTAAAAAAAAAAAAAAAAACTAACATAGGAATCCAAGTGAATATTTACCTACTTTATTCAAATAAAAACTCTTGTCAGTCCTTGCAAGTTATGATGAAGAGTTCGTCATGAATTTAGAAATCAGATTGTCTTAAGTTGCTAAACTTTAGTTTTGTTTTGTTTTTTTTATACTGATACCAGCTCATAGTCACCTCAGAAAATTTTTCTGAGATGACTAAGACCTGATTGTTATCAGAATAAATATGAATATGAATAAATTCAGTGAGTGTGATAAAAGGAAAGTCAAAGCTCTCGAAGGTAGTACCTATCAAAGAGTTATCCTGGGCCAGCCACAAGAGTCCTGGTGATATTGATAACATCAACATCCTCATGTGGTGAACACACAAGAATCATTTGGATTGATAGGGTTAAAAACTGAATTCATCACAGCTATCTATACACAGACCACTGATGGATGGGTTTCTACATCGAAGGACCATCTATATTTCTAGGTCTACTGATAGCCATTGTTTATTAGATATAAAACTGGCTCATTGTAATTTGGTTTCTCAAGTAGAGAACTATGCCCAACACAGTTATGTATACAAGGCTATTATTGCAAAGAGCTAGCGCAACCCATGGTAATGACCAGGGCAGACTCTGTCCAGGAAGGTGAACCATTAAAATACCACTGAGTATCAAGTCTGATATTGAAATTTCTGTAGCTTCCTTCACTTGTAATCAAACTTTCAAACACTGGTTAACACTTTTGTTCCCGCTCCTGCTGTGAGGCCCATGAGTACAGGGACTATCTTATTTAGCATTGCGTTTGTAAAGCCCTGATCCTGGCCAAAGAATAAATAAATGACTGAAGAACTAATAATAGACAAGTAAATAATTTGTATTAACTTGGGTCAGTATACCTTTAAAAAATGGATCCACTTTCACAATGGGTTCAAAATCAAACTTCTGAGTCTTCAAAACTAAGGGTCAGAGCAATTCACCAATGTGACCTGGGAAAAAGTTTGATCAGGTCTCCTAAAGACAGCTTTTTATCCTGGCATAGCTCTGTAGATATAATGGGATTTTAGCACAGTACCTACACATCAACAACAGAAGAGACTTTGAGCAACCCCTAACAACAACATCCAACCCCTAACAGTCGTCCCCCCCCCAAAAAAAAAAAATTAAAGGTACCTATTGATGAGTTTTCTTAAAAACAATTTTATATTCTAGGCCTTCCCAACACTAATATAAAACAGAACAGCACCTAATTTAATGGATTAATGTAGGAAGCCAATTTTGCTTCAAATTAAAAAATCTGGCTAGTAGTTACAAGTCTTTTTACTGAAACAGTCACTTAAATCATAAGATAATAAAACTTCCTTTTTCAATGTGTTACACTTAGATCTAGACTATCAAATTGCCACTAGTCAAATTGCCACTGGGCAAAGTATTTTGAGCTTATGAAATTACTTAATCATAAATTTACAATATAAAAGAAACCACCCTAGAGAATACTTTCAGAACATGCAGCTGAGAGGGTCTTAAATGTAAAACACTCTGCTTCCTTCCCTTTTGCATGTAAGAGACACTCACTAAAATTTCATGCATCTAGCTATTTTGTATACCGATAGACTTTTGAATTAAAATATAGTTGTTCACGATGTGTAAAGTAGTCTAGCCAAAAAAGCAAGCAGCTTAATATAGTGCTTAATATTTGAAAACCAACACTGCATTCAGTATTTTCACTATTATACAAAGATTATATGTGTGTAAGTCTTCACTATGACTGCCAAGAATATTAAGACATTTTTCAAGTTACATAAATTTCCTCTAGGCTACAGCCTTAATAAAAATTAATTAGAGACTATTGTATTTTTAGATCAAAACTTTCTTAACTAATGACATTAATTGTAGTGCATTTTTTCTCCTTTGCCTCTCTCCAGGAAACTTCAGTGACATAAAGTTTTAAAAGTGCAAAAGGAATATTCCTCAATCCTCCCTTGACTTCCACAGCCAACAAAATTTTACAATTCAATTATTGAGTGTCCCACAAATATGACCTACATTTGGGTTGGTTTGACACTCAATTCTCCTAACTCCCCATCCAGTCCTCAGGTACCTGGAATTATTTTAAACTGAAACCATATCAATTCGTTTCCTAATTTGCCCCTGACCTAAAGAGATTTTCATCTATTCCTGTAGTTGTCAACATTTCATCACAGACAACTTGATAACTACAATTCTAAAATCATACTATCACCATGTTCAATATGCTAAGAGCAGTGCCTGTGTATCTCTTTTGCTTATATTTTCCATTAAACCTTAGCTACCAATTATGTCCAAAATAAAATGGAAGAGAAGCTTTTTATTTACAACTTCAAGGCAACCAGGACTTTCACAAATGTTTTGGAGGAGGCAGTACCTCTAAATAAATCACAAAGTATCAAATAGCTAAAGGAAACATCAGTTAACTAGCAATTGTCAAAGTTATTAGTATGTCTAGCTACATCAATTTTCCTTCACATGAGATCCCTTTATAGTCTCTGCACTTTTCATTACAATGTTTGTAACTATGTTTAAACACATCCAATTGAAATTTCAAATAATACACTTTCTTTTAAAGTTGGAGATTTTGGGTGTATGAACTACAGACAGGATTTTGATATCACTATTTCTGTGAGATGTGCAACAAATGATGCAAAATATTTAGCTCATTAATAAAGCATCTCAAATAGCCTTTTACCAAAAAATTATAGTAAAAAGAAAAAAACTTGTTTATTCTGATCATTACACTGTTGGAGGGCTTTTTTGCCAGTATGTATTTCTTTTACAATTTTGAGCTCACTGAATGTTTTCTTATCACTAATACTCTGTGCCACTCTGTGCCAAAACAATCAGTGCCACCATCTAGAGAAGGTTTTTATTTTTTCACATTTTATAGAGTAATAAGTCTAAAATAATAAATCATGTTTTAACACATAAACTAGACCTTTGGCTTCTCTATGAAAACTGAGTCTTCCAGAACATTTCGATAAACTTTAAAAGCAGGAACTCAGCGATATAAATTTCAAATAACGGTGAAGCATAGTAGATCAGTAAAAAGGGCAGTACATTTTATGTTTCAAAGCAGAATATATACAAGTTGAGAAATAGTCCCTTTTAAATTTTGTTTCCTTCTGCCAGAAAATGCATACCTTCACTTTCTATACCATATTAAAATAAATAAGTGAACTACAAATTCTAGACCTATGAATTAGGTTTATCTAAATGTTTAATTAAAAAGAATTATGCTTGGCAACTAAGTGTATTTTCCAAATTGACTCTTCTTCTCTTCAACAGTAATTAAAATAGTAAAAATTTTATATTTTTTATTTAAAAAATCCTTAATTTAGAATCTATAATATTGTATCAGGAAGAAACTGAATTTGTATATCATAAAAATGAGTATCTCTAAAACTTGACCATTTTCTATTTCAGACTAAGTGAGATCATAAAGAAAAAATCACATTTTAAAATGAACAGTAAATAAAGATCTCTACTCAAAGATATTGATATTCCTTCTCATTTTTACTGAAACAATATAATTTGGTTTTTTGAGTGTTATTAAAAGTAGAACTTATTATTATTTAGACATGACTCACTATCTCTGGCTATTTATTTTTTTCATATTACATTATTTTCTCATATTCAACTGCTCTTTTTACTTTAAATTAATAGAAAAGTTTTGACTTAGTTACTCATGTATATGCACAGATACTTAGGTGTCATTAAATTTGTTACACAAAAACATAGGAAAATCAAATAAATAAATTTTACATAATCATCAAAAACACTTCAATTTGTCAAGAACACATTTATAGACATATTTTCCCTATGATTAATTCATGCATATCTGGGAGACATATTGGAATGCATATAAAAGTGAGTTATATAATGTAAACCAGAAGTCAGATTTCATTTGTATTCATAGCAGACACTGTACTTATATATTTGAAAATAAAACTAGACCTTGCCCATCATTAATTCCATTCTAAATGGTTAAATATTTTCTGTAGAGAGATAATTCATATTAGATAAGCAAATGAAAGTAATTTCATTTTTCTACTGTTATAAACTTTGTTAAGAAACTTTCATAATTTTCTAGTTGCTTATATGGTTTCTAATTATTAAAAAATAAATAAAACCCTCAGTAGACAGCAATCCCAAGAACACAATATCAACTATGTGACTTACTCATTTTCATCTTGGTAAAGAACAAATGAAATGACTAGCTAATTAAAAATACTCATCTTTATTTAGAAAGTAATGTTTCAGTAAAAATACTCCAAAAACTAGAAAGCATTTTCAAGTTAATGGTAGAGACTGTTTCTTTTAAAAAATATTTATATACACTCTGTGCCTTAAAACAATAGAATTCATTTTTTCTTGATTATTCAGGATATTTCTCATTTGAATAATAAAGATAACCGCCCAGCAGCATAAATATGGATCCTGGAAACTAGCTGCTTCTGGAATTTGATTTCTGGATTATGTCCCTGTCACAAACTAAATTTCCTAGTGTTTTTCCTTTTAACAATTTTCTCTCGCCTCTGGAGAATTTTATTTTTCCATTCAGCTATACTTTGCCTCTTTACTACTTCTTACGTCTCTCCAAAACTGCTGCCCAGTTTGCCTTCCATCCCATTTATGGTGAGCTTTATAGATTTCAATGCTCTCAGGGAACCAGGTACACAGACAAGCAGGCAGGGAGGCTGAGTCAGTTGCATGGCAAGCAGGCAAGGTATAGGGGGGCTGGGAGGCAAGGAGGCAATCAAGTCTCTCAGCCCTCCACAAATCTTTACACTTTCTCTGAGTTCATTTTTCTTTCTCCCTCTCTCCTGCCTCTCCCTCATTCCCCTTCAAGCATTTTCTTTTATCCCGTTCGCCCCTCAGGCCCTGGTGTGTACAATCATGACAATCATGGGGTGGCATCATACCACAGGTGCTAGTCATAGAGGCTAATGACAAAAGGAGAAAAGACCTGATAATTCATTTCCCCTACACTGCTTTCAAGTTCAAGGAGTCTGCTCCAGGTTACCCTAAGAGCATCATTATTATCTTCAAATACAGAAGTCAGTTCTAGGCAACAGTCTTCATTTTCAAAAGTCCCATTAGCAAAAAACTGACATTAGTCACATTCCTTTCTGCTTGCATTTTTAAGATACCTCTTTGCATAATGATTTCCTAAGTCAATCCTATTCCTTCATTTGATGAGACTATTAATTTTCTGTACATTTTAAAAAATGTTACAACTTAAGCTCTCCTGCAACATTTCACTCTAAGATGACCAGAGAAAATCTGGTAGAGCATAATAGGAGGATTTGTATGTAACAAGTTTTTGGTAGGTAATGTACAAATTGTCATACATGGACACCTATTCTTGGGAATACATCTGTGCTCCATGTTTCTTTCTTGCAAAATAACTTGCAACAGTTGCTGGCACACCAGCATAACACTTGCTAATGGAACTCCCACTTCTAATGTTCTAACTACACAGATGTACTTACAGATGTACAGACAGCCTCATCCTACTGTGCATACAATCTACTATGAACATACACTATTTATCAATAAGTCAAAACAAGAAATTCCTTTGAATAAACAAAGTGATTTAGCATAACCTAACTCTACTATCTGAATACCCTTTTTTGTCTGCAGACCAGAAGTCAGAGTTCCAATGCTAACCACACCTGCAAAACACATGAATGAATAACAAGGCAACACAGAAGGGAATACTTACCCTATTATGCTCAGAGTAGTACACCAGAATAAAAGCAGGAAAGAAAAAAGGGAAAAAACGCACCTGGTTTCTATAGTTTCAGTGAGTAAGGCAATCCAGAAATAATTATCTGATTAAATATAGAGAATAGTAATGAAAAGATTAAGTGGGCAATTTCATAGTGGCTTATATCTCATACTTCTAGTAATGCACATAATAATCCTTAAAGTCAAAACATCCTAGAAGCATGAATAATCTTGAGGTCAGCCAGCTCATGACCACCAGGTTTTACGGAGCACTGCAGGAACCTGGTCGCTGACAGCACGAAAGAGTTGTGTTTATCATCTAAGACAATGTCAGTAAAGACAGAGCATGATACATTCAAATACTGAAGCAAAGGAGAAGTAGAGAAAAAGCGGCAGCCAATCTTTGTATCATTACTCATCCTTGGCACTGCAGAGGGGAAGGAGGTGATCTAATTTTAGTATGGCTTCTAGAAAGCTCTGAGATCAGCCTTACTATAACCATGGTTGATAGTTCCTAAATCAAACCATTAGTTTCAGTGCCCCAAGCCAATTTTTACTGGTGTAAAATGCTTCCTGGTGCCAATGTTTCCTGGTCTCCAGTTTCTTTGGGGAAATTCACATCGTTGCTATGCCTCTGATGCCAATGGGCAGCTGATGGTGCAGAAAGGAAAGGTTTTCTACCTGACTGGTCCTGGCACGAGTTCTAAAAAGTCTATTCACCTCTTGCAAGTGATGGTGAAGCTTATGCGTAACTAGCCTCAGATGCTCAACAAAGTATCTGACAAAAATGTGAAGAACTCCACTAGTGAGTTTCACTGTTTAAAAGAAGACCTAAGATTTGTGAAAAGCTGGTTAGGATAAGTTACAAATAATAGCATTCCTGAATGTGAAGATTTAAGAATGCAGATGATAAATTATAAAGTTATTTAGGGAGCTAATACAATATAAAACACACCCATTGGGATGTGGATTGTATTGCATCAAACGGCAGTGGGAGCTGTTTGTATTAGTAGTGGAGGTAAAATTTAACAAATGTATGAGACTATTAGTCACTGGGAGAGAAATCATGTATTTGCTTCTAAGTTTGTGCAATTTTAGGGGGTAGTCGATAGTTGACTGGGTAACAGGCAGTGTTGGTTGAATTAAAGAAACTAATTGACATGCCAAGAGGAAACGTCAAAGCTAACAACCAAACTAAAGCAGATAACTGGAGGGTGGTGGGGAGGATGGGAGAGGTCAGGGAGAGGAGGAACATGGAAGATAGGAATGACAGTTAACAGGTTATGATATGGTGGTATGAGAACACTGAGGAATACAAAAATGTGAAATAGATAAATAAAATTATTGTATTAAAAGAGTGTTCAATTATGTATAGCAAATGAAGTTAAGAATTACACTTCTTTCAGATGATTTAAAGGAGTACTATACAACTCTAATATTAATTACAGGGTAACTATAGGCTAATTATCTTAGTAAAGATTTTGCTAGGAATCCTTTGGATTAAGATGACTTTAAGAAAACTGAATTTGGATATTTTAGAACATTAAGGTGATGTGCTTATCAATATAACACTCTTGCCATTTTTTAAATACTAATTACATGTTTTATATTTAGAAATCTCAATTAGAACTTTCACTAAGAATTAAATTATTGAATTGAAAACAAGTTTAGATATCCTAAATACAGTTTAAGAAACAACTTTAGCATTTTAAGATCAAATATTTATCTCCTTAAATTTAAAGTAGCATCAAAGTAAAGTGCATAAACATATACTTATATTCAACATAAAAAGTATAGTGACATTCACAGTCAGATATGTATATATAAAATGATACTAATTATTCACTAATATTTATTTCATATAATCATAGAGCTCCAGTAGGAGATTTACTACAATGCTGCACAAAGGCTCTTCCTCAAGTGCCACAAACCCCACAAAGCTGGCAGACTCAGGCTGAGTGCACCCTGTTCTATTTTCCACAAGTTCATTGGTAGGAACCTACAGAAGAGAGGACATCTTTTTCCCTTTGAGACACTGTAGCCTTTTTTTCATTTTAGTTTCAAGGTTTCAGTCATCTTGTGACATTCACTAGAACAGTCCATATAAGATTCCAACAAAACCATGATCTATTTTGTTTCAAACCTAACTTTCAAAAAGTCAAAGCACAGGGTTCTACTTTTTAAACTCTGATATCATTGACCACTTCCAGAAGGCACTCTAAAAGCTGCTAAGTCTTTCCACAGTCCAGTCCCAAACTCACAAGAGTATCAGTTCACAAGAAATTCTTGAAGATATAAAATTATAAAAACATTCCAGTATGTTATTTGAATGAATGCTAATGGCAAGACATCTTAGATGAAACTTGTTTAGAAAGGTCTTTAAATTCATTGACAAATTGGAGGGAAAATGGCCCAATACTGGCACAATGTCGTGGAAGGGACAGACCTGGTCACTAGCCTTCCCAGTTGGTCCTGACCTCTCTCCCTGTCTGCCCCCACTGACACCACAATACTGAGGCCCTTGAGTAGTCTCCACTTTGACTATCTCCATACCCTACAAAGTACAGCTTGATGCAGGGGTGAAAAACATTGGTTCTGAGAATAGGATATTCTGGAGCTACTTTTAGCTCATTACTTTATCCATCTAAGCTAGGGTACTTCCACAGTCTCCCACAAACCCAGTCAATTCATCTGTATAAGGAAAACAGTATCACATTGTCATAAAGGAAGAAACAAGAGGTCCACCAAAGGCCATATATCTGAACCTGAGATACATGACATTATTTCTGACTGTTTTTCCCCCAATGCTATCCTTCAATCTGCTATACTAAGGGAAATGCTTGTCTGTAGCTCCTTATACATGTCATTTCTTATTCTACATAAGCTTTTCCCCCTTCTGTACTGTAATACTAAATGCACAGACAAACTCCTTCCTACATGTGTTTTTGTCCACTGCAAGTCACTTTTATTTATTCTATTGAGATTAAAGCCCTATGTCCTTTAAACTAAATGACTTTTAAAAGAATCTCATAATCTGATTATTCCTTGAGTACATATTATTTTGAATTTCATCTGATTACCAGTTTTTTAAGGGTAATCACAGCTAATCTTGTTTCATAAGCCCACATTCTTTACTGTGCACATTAAAGGATATGAAAAACAGTAAAACTTTGGGTATCAAAAAGAAATAAGGTGTAGCCCAATGTCACTGGCGCACAAGGTTTTGGCAAGGGACTTTCAGGTTCACCTGATTCAAACTGTGACCCTAGGCTGGAACCCTGGATGGTACCCAGCAAGACAATGTTCTGACTGCTCCCTGATTCTCCAGTGAGAGGAAGCTCATTACTTGGGGGAATAGGACATTCCATTGTTGGTAGCTCTTATTGTTAGAAAGTTCTTCCTTACTCTGAGCCAAGACATACTTCCTGGTCACTTTTCTTCATTACTCCCAGTTCCAGTGCTACAAATACTTGGGCTTTTGTCATTTTTGGAGAGTTAGGTAATAGAATTCCTATAGTGTTACTGCTTGTAAATCTGCCTTACTGTTTTATGGGGTGTAGGATAGCATGTTCTGTATCCCCTACCTGCTAACAGTATAACGTGTGTCTACCATACCTGAAGATGTGGGCTTGTTTTCCCTCCATTTCCTCATCACTTTATTCCCTCAGCAAAAAAAAAAAAAAAAAAAAAAAAAAAAAAAAAAAAAAAAGACAATTTGAGTCCCTGAGTTTCTTATATGAAACATTCTTTATATTTCTAGAATTTTAAAACTGAGTGACCATACATTAGGGGTCACATTGAAAATAACCTGAAACTACCACAGATCAGACTTCTACATCCATTACCTATGCCTCAGATATTATTAGAAAACTCTCTTTCTCCAGAGGACAATCTGATATCACTACCTGATATTCATACCAGTTCTTCTTCAGCAAACACCATGAACTTACTTAGATACTGTTCCTTGAAAAGATTTTATTCAGTGATAGTCATTTGAATGAAGAGGCAAGACAGTGAAGACAGGATATTGAACAAAAGACAGAAAGCTGACTTTTAAGACCCGCTTTGCCATTAAGTACTAACTGCGAAGATGAACAAATCAAAAATTAGCTTCTCTGCAACTCAACTTCCTGAACCCTAAATCATAACAAACTACACGGTAGCAGACACATCAATTATATTGTTCCAAACTCATGAATGTGACATAGGTATTTCTAAGTCCATCCTCAAATGATCAGAAGATTAAGTATCATTTTCAAGTTCGCAGAGCCTGAAGTTGAAGGTGATGAATATAAAATAATGACTGCATTTGGCCTCACTCCAACATGTACTCCTGAGCACACCACAGGACAGACTGAGGAAGAACAACTCCTTGATATTTAAGGGGTAATATATTTTATGGTTCTAATGACATATGTAAATATTCATGATAAAGCAAAATAGTTTAGGAGGGATATAACCCTGAAAAATCAACACCAACATGCCTGATGATAAGTTAAACACATCGGTCAACATGAAACACTCTTTTTATAGCCATCTGGACCTCCCACTGTTTCAATCAAGTTTTGTATCATATATTCTCTTTGTTCTGAAATTTGACACAAAGGATAGGAACATACTTTACCCATGTCATCACCACTTGGAAGATGGAGGCCTTGAGTATCTCTACTTTCAGGTTTTTGAAACGATTCAAACACCTCTGAGTCAATTAAGTGCCAGGCTATTTTATGCTCAGCAAATTTCCCAGTAGAGGTAGACCAGGAGGATAACTAGACAGCACACGGGCACTACAAAATGCTTAACTTTCCAGGCATCTGACAGACAGAAGCTCTTCTCTGGAATGTTCCAGAACAGTAATTGTACTTTTTCTTCTGTCATGATCTTCCTTCAACCCACATTATGGCCTGGTATTATTTTTATTCAAAAGGGTAGGTTTACTATAAAAAGGGAGGGGAGGAGAGGGCAGGCTGTGCCCACAGACATAAGTGGGCAGAAAGAGCTACCCCTGAAAGAAACTGGTCTGTTAAAAGAAAGGCCTGCATAGTCACAGTTGGGCAGGCTTGGCCTCAAGAAGAGCTGCCTCTGCTCCTTTGCAAAGGGAGATGGGTGACGAGAAACACCTGTATAGGCACAGGAGCCAGGAGAGCTGCCAGCCCTAAACTAGTTTCTCTGGAGTGAGAGGGAAAGAGCTTCAAGCATATTTTGACTAGTTTACATAGAATAATTTAGAGCAGAACAAGATCTGGATAAAATTCCAAAAATAAAACAGATGTATATGAAATAAACAAAATCTATCTTTATATCTGTATTTATCTCACTTGCAAAAGCTATCATTTCTTGGCTGGGTAAATAATAATGTTTTATGTCCACATAACATCCAAGCTTCACAGCAAGATTCATAAGGAAAGGAAATCATTTCCTCGAGAAAATGCCTCGGGATGAGGTGGCTCATTATCTAAGCCAGCAGAAGGTCAACTCTGCTTAACCTAGACTTCCTCCACAAATGAGGCAGAAAACATTTTGGTTAAAAAACATTTTAATTTAGTGGAGAACAGAGAAAGGTCATGAAGTCAATAATTTACATAATCTACCTTTATTAAAAAGAAACTTTCTATTATTAAATCATGTCATTTAATGTTAACATATGTTTAAATTTCTTTGCGAACTGAAATTGGAAAGATTAACATTAATGCTCTTGAACCCTGCTTGCAAGTCTTTTCTCTCTGCTATAAAAGTTGTGTATCTAAATCTTTCATAAGATGGGAGCCAATCATATACCACAGATAGAGAAGTTGTTTTGAAATCATCAACAATGAGCGAACCAACCCTATTTTAATGCAAATTCTGTCATACCAACTTTAAAAAAGATGGGTCATATTTACACTTTTATGTGCTTTGTTTTTTCTGAAAACCAACTATATGCAGTTTACTGAGAGTATTTTATTTTAAAGACCTTTAGTCATCCTGTCACAAAACTATTTGTTGACAAAAGCTATCAATATAGTTCTGAATGGTAAAAAGTTAACTTTTTTGAGATGCGAATATTTCTTCCCATCTCATTAAAAGATGGCCTAACTTATTAGACCAAAACAATTAATATGAAAAAATGCCATATTCCACAAGTGGTGAATTTCGTTGACTAATTAATGTGGAGGGGGTGGGGAAACAGTGACACATATTTTCCTACTTAGTCACAGTACACTAAGAAAAAAGAGCAGTTTTTTTTAAAAAGTGAAGAGGGCGAGTATTTTCATGAACTGACAACAATGATCAATATTTTGGCACTAAAGATTTTTTTTTAATAAACCATCTAGATCTTTAGTATGTATCAATGCATTTCAGGGTGATTTGTCACCAAGGAAAATAAAGCAAGGTCACACTAACGACACTTCTGAGAAGTTTTCTTTTAGTATCCTTTTCTGAGGGTCATGTCATTGTTGGAGCCCCACTGCATTTTCGTCATACAGGGTGATGATTATACCGGCAAACATAGAACAGAAGAATCTCTTTTCATTTCTGACCCTGAAGGATGAGATCACAGAAAGCCTCACACAAAGCTCATGGGCTGTAGGACATGTTTCACTGGACCTAAAAAGACACAGCCCTTTTCATTGTGGCTTGTCTTTGAACCACACACTTTAAAGGAGCCATAAGATTCCATGGGGAGGGGCAGTCACAGAAGGGAAGACTAAGAAAAGCAGTATATCTTCCCAGAACTAGAGACACAGAGATGGCAAGGATTAGAAATTATTAGGAAAACAAAAGATTCAGGACAAATGAAAAACACTGCTTTGATCAACTGGATTATTCTTCCTAATGCTTTGCCGGCAATATTCTACAGAATATCCATGACACAGTCAATTTCTAAACTCAACTCCAAGGCAGATGGGGCCTCCCTGGGTCCCATATGTGACTTTCAGGCAAATGCAAGATTTGCTTCTGAGTAAAACAGTTGGTTAAGCCCAGTTATATAAAGGAAGCCTGAAAGAACTTTCTGAAAACAATTCTGAAATGTTTTATATGGGCAAGAAGTCTATGCTTTGAAATTGCTGTGAAGCAGTTCCTCTGGTGTATCATTAAATTAAAATTGATTTTTCTAGAGAGAAAAGGCATGCTTTTATATTCTAGCACTGAACATGGAAAAAGTAAGTTGTAAATTCCTCTTTCTCAAAACCCTAAATTAATGACCATTAGGGAAAAAGGCACATAAAAATACCTTTAACTGTGAGCTCACTGAACACATTTAATATTACAAGATTAGAGTAAATTGAATCTGTCATCTTCTCAAAAATCTATTTCTGTTCTTGAAGGGAAAGGTAAATTATCAAAACTAACACATCGTTTTGTTTTTTGATTCTGAACAGAGTATTAAAGAATTCAAATCCAAAATTGGATCTCTTGACCTGGTATGTGACACTGAAGATTACTAAAGGAAGGGGGATTCTCTTTTCTTAATTTAGTTGTCTTGATTAATGGATGCTATTACCATACTTACTCCCACATCTTTCCAGCTTGCATAAGTCCCTTCTGGCTAAGAATATCATCAAGGAAAAAAAAAAATGCTTTCACCACCTAGTTCTTAACCTCTCCCCTACTCTGTTTTTCTGCTTTAAAAAAGAATGGTGGTGGCAATAAAAAATTCCTTCCAGCAGATTTCTTTTCTTTGCCAGAGCCTTTAAGGATGAAAATAAAGGGGTAAACAGCTGTTGGCTATGGGCTGGCTTGATGAGTGAAGTCCCACAACAGTGCTCACACTTTAGCCCTTGCACAGCTGCATTCTGCCTAGCATCTTGTTGCAGCCCCTCTCCCTCCTGCAGCAGATGGAGAGCAGATCCTCTATGATCATAGCCTTATGGGAGGAAGGACAAAACTTGAGTAGATTCAGGATGCCTTGGCTACTTGCGCATCAAACACCAATATTTAAGTGACAAATTCACAGTGGAGGAACAGGTTTCTATCACTTACAGATTCACTGCATTTACCCTTTGGGTGGGTCACCAGAGTAAGGATGCAGTGACAGGATCCTTTTCTACAAAAATCCCTGATCTGTTGATGAAAGGAGGAAATGCTGGAAACCGTAGATTCAATTCACTTTGTCAGAACATTCTTGTACTAAGTGTCAGGAAAATCTCATGAATTAACAAAAATACACGCAAGGGGTTGCAACAGATAGTGGAACCCAGAAACTGGTATGTGTGTCTTTACTTTCTGGTTAAAAGTAAAAATATGAATGGAGAAAAATAATGATTTTTTTACATAAGCATCTCATGCCTACTTTTAGTTATTCATAAGTTGTATATTACAAGATAAAATCTTAATTTGGAAAGTAAAATATAAAGATGTCCATGAGAAAAACATGTGTTACTCCTGGAAAGATTTCTGAATTGGTGGTCTCCCCAAAATTTATGTTTAAGATCCTTGGTTGAAACAAAATATTGCTTTTTAAAATAATAATGGGTGAACTTTTACTGTACAAATCAGTCTACTGGGTAATGATAATAATTATTGCTAGCAATTCTTTGGTATTTTCCAAGGGTTCAGGTTCTGCTAGATACACTTTCACAGGCTCTTTTTTTAACAGTCACAACAACCTGGGGATGGGAGATGTTAATCATGATCTCATTTCACAGAGAAGTATCTTTTCCCAAGAACACAAAACTGGTAACCTCTTTCTAGTGATATATAAAACCGAAACCCGATAGAAGAAATGGTTTTGAGTACTATTACTGAGCAAAATCAGGTATAAAATATATGCCTGGATTTCTTGGGATGAAAGAAAATTAAATAGTAGAATTATGTGTGCATGTGTGAACATCACAGGATCTTCCTGTTGGATATTTATGGGTCCTGGGGACTTCTACCATAATGGAAAGGAAGACTAGAAATCAGAAGAACTAAACTCTGCTTCTTAATCTACATCACTTCGACTGATTTGCTGCTTTGAAATTCAGTCTTCTCAACTTCAACCCTGTAAAAAGCATTCCCTTGCCTTTCTTCTTCTTTTGCAACACTGTCAGAATCTGAATATTTATACACCAAAGAACAATGTACAAAATAAAGTATCATTGTGATCTCAAATTTGATTTTATCTAAAAACACAGGTCTTTTTTCATCAAAGGAAATTATATTTTATACCAATGTATGACTGCTAATTATTAGAATGAGTCATGAGAAGAGTATGTATTAACCTAAAATTGCCCAAAGAGTTACAGAAGGCAATGAAAGAGAAATTGGGAAATTGGGTGTTTACCCTTTATAGAAACTGACTTCTAAACAAAAACCCAAATAGGTTGGGTACACAATCCTCCTGAAGAATCTCTTGCATTGATTTTCAGACACAGGTAAGAAGAGTCCTGGTATTATGCAATTATCCCAAAATGGCAATATATGTTTCTTTTATAAATACATTAGAACTTATTTTCAAAACATGTA
Organism: Uropsilus gracilis; assembly: GCA_004024945.1. Taxonomy (NCBI): domain Eukaryota; kingdom Metazoa; phylum Chordata; class Mammalia; order Eulipotyphla; family Talpidae; genus Uropsilus; species Uropsilus gracilis. The sequence goes on along the minus strand of PVHY01001372.1, from coordinate 144,401 downwards.
GAATAACACTTAGCCATACAAATTCACACACACACACACACACACACACACACACACACATATATATATGTCTGTACTAATAGGATCTGTTTCTTACTAGAACTGATTTTCATAGTATACTAAAAAATAACATTTCCAAATATAAAAGGTGAAATTCATTGTCAAGTTTGAATTAAGGGATTTTCCAGTTTATTCAGAAAGTTGTTATGATATTCAGAAAGTTGTTATGATAACACTTTCAGTTCCTTCTGGTCCTCAAAGAATTATTAAAAAAGAAAAAGAAATTCTCTTTTTTCTTCTTGCCCATTATTATTTAGCTGAAATTGTGATCTGTTTGTCTCATCTTTCATTTTATTATGAGGCTTTAAACATTAAAACTTTAAACATCTTTAGAAAGTCAAAGTATGATATTACTGATTCCATAATAGCTGAAAACAACTTAATTAATAAGTGTAAATACCCAAAATATTAAAAAAAGATGGGATACTAGTCTTTCATAATTAGACCAAGATGAGAAACTTTACTTTCATAATAGTCATGACCTGGTACTGAATCATTAAATTATGTACAAAGATTTTTCTGGATGCTATCAGTTTCTAAAAGAATTATCTATGTTGATTTAGAAATGATTACTAAAGTGCAAAGATTTATAAACAAAATATAAATGTACATTTGCAAATATGAAGCTCATAAGTCTGCAAAGAGCACTCACAACCAGTTGATCAATCACCCCAACTCCCTCATCTCTTTTCTGTCTGTCTGTCTGTCTGTCTGTCTGTCTCTCTCTCTCTCTCTCTCCACACTTTTTGGTTATATGGCACTTTACACAGACACTTTTGTAATCACTTTAGCCATGAGGTCTCTGTCTCCACCTAATAACGAAGTTTTGATAACAGATGATCTCAGTCTCATAGAATGAGTTTGTCCCTGCACCATTAATTTAAAAGAACAGTGAACAAGGGATACATAAGAACAAAACAACTCTGTTCTAGATAAGAAGTCAGCATTCAGCACGACACTCATCTTGAACTACATTCAAGACCAAAAAAAAAAAAAAGTTGAGTCTAAAAATTATGAAAATATTGCATATTATAAATAGCTAGACCTGATAAGATATGCCACTTATTTTTTTTAGATTCTAATTCATGTTAAATTTCCACTTATTTTTGTCTAGGAGTCTTGAAAATTCACAAATTTTACAGCCATGTAGGGAAAAGGAACCACAACAACTGAGAATAACTTAATTTTAAAAATAACTTATCTTGTTAGGAGGGACTGTAGAGAAACAAAAATCACAGTTCTAAGTTTGTCCTATACATGCTTAGTCAGTATTACTATTCCAGAAGCAACTTGTTTAAACAAAGTGAATTCTTTTGAAGACACATTTTTAAAAAATAAAGCATTGTTAACTCATTCTTCCTTTAATATTTTCATATTGAACTTCTAGTCATGTATATACATGTATATTTTGTGAACATGGTACACCTAATATTTACTACCTGATAGCTTCTTCATTATACCAAACCCTGTGTATAATTTTGCAATGTAATTGTTTTCTTTTGCCATAACTCATAAAATTTTTTATTAATGAAATTTTAAGAGGTTCATTTTTTTTCTACCATAGATGGCAATAAATGAGCATCTTCATGTTTAAAGCCTGTGTTTTTATTAAGTTATCCTCTGTGATAAATCTTTCAATAATTAATCAAAATGCACAAAAAAAGCTTCCTGGAAAAATTCAGCATGGGCTATTTTTAAAAATCAAATATTAACATTTCATTTCAATATGAAAAATTCACTAACTAATCATAAGAGAGAAGTCCTTTTTCAAACATTTTCAAATATGTATTTAAACAAAAAGCTTATAAGATTGGTAAATGTTTAGAGCACTGATTCTATCAGGTTTCTAAATAATTTATAATAAGAATATTTTGACCTTAAAAAAAAGGACATGGGTACAATAAATGAAATATTTGGCCTTAAAACATTAAAAATACCAAGTCAAAAATGCATATATTCCTTATATTGTAAGAGTTAAGTTCCTAGGAGACTGGATTTTAGAACTTTTTCCCCATGGAAATAACACTATAAAATTTAATTAAAATCCCATATCAGCTAACATACCTAACAACGTACCTAAATAAAATTAGCAGTAGCCAAGAACTTCAGATTCACTTATGGAGCCTCAGTGCCAGTTTCTGCTGTGCTGAGCTGTGAGTCTCATGAAGGATGTAAAGAATATGAAGACTGAAGGTGCTAGCACTGCTCTTCCACAGAAAGAGGAGGAAGTGGGTCACTATGGATAGATGAACTCAAAGCATAAGCCTACAAGGATAATTTAGTCCAGAAAAGACAGGAAGAGGTAAACTTCATGTTTAGACATGTTGCTTTCGTAAGTTCAGCAACTTCTCAGGAAGTCTTCCTTAGGTGCTATAAATGCTACATGCACATCCACCAAGCCCAAGAGAAAACATACAGAATCAGTCAATGGGGGTTGTAGTACTTTAAATAACTCACCTACATCGACTCAAATACAATAACTAAAACTTATTATGGTTGTGCCTGGTCTACTTTTTCACAACATGCTTTCTATATCCTTTACACCAACCCTATAGAGTGGACTGTTTACCCTAATCAGATGTTTCCCTTCAAATAATAATGCTTAAATTCATTATTATCACACTGCTTAAACTCGCATGTTTTTATAGAAAACACAAAAATAAAAACAAAGAACATAGCCCATTTTTTCAACGTGCTTCTTGGACGATATGTATGAGACTTAAAAATGGTTTAGAAAACAGAACTCGCGAATACATGGTCAAGGATCTTGTATGTCAATGTGTGAAGGCAGTACTTAGTTCAGCAACTGAAAGTTCTTCAAGGTTTTAGAGCATATTATATATTTAAAGATGTTTATAACAGAGGGGGTCTATCAGGTTGCAGAGCAAGCTTGGAAACATTAGGCTTTTTTACTACTATAAAAGTTGACGCAAGAAGCAATAAGGATCGCATTCAAAGAACATCCACGGGGATTCCACCAATTAGATACCAGAGACGTGCTGCTAAGGAGGATTCTAAACATATTTGAAAGACTAGTCTTGGAGGGAAAGGAAATGACTATATTAGTGACACACTGACACCAAGAAAAATGCTTACATTGAAGAAAAGCTATTCTTCCTGGCTGGAAGTTTGAGTTGTTCCCACCAATCCATACTTAATGAATACCCTAGGTTAGCATACTCCCAACATTTCTTTCATAAGGCACACTGAGTGATCCTTAGGGAAAACTGAATACTCAAAGCTAGTAGTCTTATGAATAGCCACTCCCACTAGTTGAGTTGTGTTTAGTAGATTACCCCAATTTTTTTTTTGCCAACTGTACTTTATATTCTATTCACAAAATTTATTTTACTTTATATAAACTAACAAAATTATGAAAGTAAAAGGATAACGTAAGTTTGTGAAAACTTAGTTGAATGACTAAGCTTTTTATAAAGGAATAGAAGAAGTCATCCAATTAGACATGGGTAAGACTACCTTAAATGACAAATACGGTCAAACTACTCAAAATAAGGATTCTGAGTTCAGATCACTTCACATCTCTCTTCACATCTCATTGTAAAGAAATCAGAATTAGCAATCACAGATAGTGCATTATGAACAGGAATGATACAGGAAAGATAACAGTCATTTCCAGTGAAGAGATTACCCTCAAAGCAAGATTCTATTCTATACCAAGTGACATGCAAATAACAGTAAGATTACATTCTAAGTTCAAATAAACCTGTAGGGACTCCTGACTCGTCACAACAAAGTAACAAGAGTTTGACTTACTCTTCCATCATAAACAACAATAAAAGACAAAGTATGTTCAACAACTGTTTTTGGACATTGAAAAACAGAACAAAGCTCTGATCTTTAAGAAAAAAGATGCAGCACATTATTTCTGTTTCGGGAGCATTTCCCAAGCCATTGCCCAGGTAACTGGAACACAGAGAGGAGTAGCGGCATCATTAGAGTCACAAAATTTCCCCTACTCTGTTAGCACTAGCACTCATTTTAAGGTAACAAAGCAACTTACTAAATCACAAATTTTTAATAAAATAAGATGTCCTATTCAATGGTCCTATTCAATGATATTGTAATTTTTACCACAGATTCTGAGTAAGAAAACATCTGCTAATTGAGTTTGATTTTAAATCTATGAAACTCAAAAATGAGCTCAGACATTGACATACAAAGCTGAGCTTCACCTTTTTGGAATATTTATTGAAGTTTGAAATCACACTATTTTTCCCCCATGGCTTTACTAAATTATACCTAGGGCTTTCTGAAATGATCCATGCAGAAAGGATATACTCTTGCTTTCATGTGATTTTTTTTTGGTACAATCTGCACATGATCAGGGATGTAATATTAACAGTTGATGAATGTAGGTCCCATTGTTTTGCTTCAATCAGTGGTCACATTCTCATTACACCCTACATAGGTAAACAGTGACCTTTAGCCAGTGACAGAAACAGAGCAGCTGCTTCTGCAGAAATGAAACTATCTTGACTGATGCTTTCAACCCACTATTTACCCAAGAAAACCTCTCAAGTCAGTAACCAGGACAGAACAAATAAACTCTCAGAAGGCACTTCCCAGGTGCTGAGTCCACCCCTGTGGCTTTTAAAGCTAATCATCCAATCTGATTGCAGGGAAATCTCTTGAGATGGTCAGTGACAATGCCATACTAGTTTATAAATACTTGGCACATCATCCCTTTAAGAGACACAGTTTTAATGTTACCTTCTCCAGGAGAACTTGTCTGAGATCTCTTATTATTCTTTGATACCGCACTTGCAATTCTTATCATAAGCACACATCACAGTGCTTCCTATTTGTCTCATGTTTGTTAACTTATCAACACTAAACACTGAAACTCCTTGACTGTAAAGATGATTTAGCTCTGCAGACTCAGGACTCTGCAAAGATAGAGACAGAGAGAGTATGAAACAGAGAGAGAGGCAGAGAGAGAGGACTGATTTATTGATAAATAAAATATTGACATATTAGGATGACAAAACCTTCAGTCTTTAAATGTGTCTAAGAGTAGTAATTTCACCCTATGTCTATGTTTTCTGCAAATCCTTTAAGTACTTTCATGCTCTCACAAATGTTTAACATACTTTAATATATGGGGGAAGGGAAAGAATCTGACTGAGAATGGGTAACTCTTGGACCTACTAGACTCACTCTTCTAAGAAAAATGCAAATTTACAGAAGGGAAGCTTGGAAAGCAATGTGATTCATTCACTAAGCATTTATTGAAAACTTTTTCTGTGGCTGTATAATCTTAGCATATTTGCAAATAGATGCCACCTTAAGTATAAGAAATGCTGAAAATTCAAAGAGAACTTTCCTCTGAAATAGTCAGGCCTCTTTATACGCATGTATGAGAGAGACTCAGATAAGTAATAAGCTTCCTAACGAATCACCAGTGGAAACATCAAGACCTCCTGAACTGAAAGAGTCCTGTGTCCAATCAATAAAGGCCCTGAGAGAAGATCATAGAACTTTTACTGTTAAAAAAAAAAAAAAAAAAAAAAAAAAACCTGTTCGTGTTTATTGGACTACTAGTACTTCAGAATTATAATAGAAATTTTATGGTTAGAAGCTTCATACAATAAAAGATATTTATAATGACCATTTCAAAGAGTGATGAGATCAACAGCCAAGTAAGAAGTTACTATCAACCTCTGTGGAGCCAGAAGGAGAAAACTAGGATCCACAGTCTGATAAGAGAGTCAGGAAGAGGAGATTCTTGCATTCCAAAATGCTTAGTATGCATACATGGAACTCACTCACTGAAAAATCCAACACCACAGAAAGTATCTCTCAAAGTCTAGCTTTTTTTCTCACAACATCATCATTCCAGAAGCTAATGAGATGACTATGACCAGAAAGTTCACATCATTTACCTAATACTGTTCCCAAAACCCAATTAACTCCTGGTAACTGCTACATTTTACTTAGTGGGGCTGGGATTGACAGTACGTAATGCTACATTTCTGCTCATAGATAGAAGGTAGAACATCAATAAATGAACTGTAGGTGAGTTTAAGAGTACCAATTAATATTCCTAGTCGGAGAGTTTTCCTTTTCTCAGATCTGTACTTTCCTTTAACAATACTCATTAAACTTTTGACCTGGTAAAGAACCTTCTTAAAAGATCCTTCTGTTTGGGGAATTGCAAAATGAATGAAAAGTTCTTTCCTACAGTTTTGACCAGAGACATATAAAAGAAATTAGTGTAATTCTACAATTAAAGAGAAAAAAAATTCTGATTTTTTAAAGTGGGTGCCCCAATTCATCAACGGGGATCTCATACGAACACTTTCTCTCCATCGTCTTTCCTTTAGTAGCACTGTTTGGAGCAGAATGTGTCATAGGGAGTCACCATTTTTAATGTGCATTTATAGAAATGCTGTAATTATTTTTTAAAAAAGCTTATCATTTCTAAGCCACAAGTACAAGACAAAGTTTAGGAATGACTATAAACCAAGATATGCTGATATGAAATGTATCCTACTTTGAATTAGTTTCCTGGGAAAAATAATTACTTTAAAAATATTATTTGGTTATTAATATTTAATTGAATCTTGAAAAAAATTCAAGATAATTAGTATTAACCATGGATATACAGTAGACAATGTAGCCCCTACTGGACTACCTTATAAGAGGACCTTTTTCTAGAAAATAGTTAAAAAGTTAATCTGGAGTAGGCCACCACCCATGTGCTGGCAGTTGACTTTGTTTTCTTTTCAGGTGTTTAATCATCCTAGTTCAGTGAAGGGGAAAGGATGTTTATTAAGATTGTGACTTGGTGCTCATTGTGGGATTAATACATTTTTCTCATCTCACCTCCCTATTTGCCTCCCCTGCAGCCCCACCCCATAAAATATTATTTACTTATTAAATATGGAATAAATCTCCCCCTTCCCCCAGTTCTTTTCCAACTTGTTCTTTTCCAAAGTCTTACTAAATACTGTGATAATCCAATCAATCACAGTGAGAATGATATCAAAAAGCACATACTCTACTTACTGAAAATCAAAGAAAAACTTAGAATTTTTAGTCTGAATGTGGCAGAATTTTTACCTGCCAAAATACAGAACTCCCCGAGTTTATCTGGTCCAAGAATGTTCCCTGCATAACCTCTCATCCAGTATAAAAGTTACCTGAAAAAAATGAAAGAAAACACATGGGGAAGAAACTTTGGGGGTAAAACAATTAAAACTATGTGTACACCAAAAATACACACACCACCAGAAACAGTCTGTTAAATTGTGGACTGAAGAAGTCTTTGAGGTTTTTAGTACAAATTCTTCTTTGACATGATGGATTCTTTTCTTTTTCTTGTCCTAATTTCCAGAGATAAATATGAAGGACAGCTGGTTTTACTTTTTGACAAGCAATTAGTAGGAGAGTCAGTTGGCACTTAGAACTTCAACTCAGTCATCCTATCTCTGTTATTTGAGATATTGACAATAAGTCTGTTATCACCTACAAATGACCATTCTTCAAATATCCACAGACCACTATCTTATTCCAACTGATTTTACTGCTCCAAAGTAAACCTGTTGACTATTTTTTTTAATTTAGCAGAAATTTGACTTTAAAAAAAATTATACCAAACCCTAATTCTGTGATCAAGGCAAAGGACATAACTCTATAGATGCAACCTTCTCCTATACTGACTTCACATAACACAGTATAGACAGGGATGTTATGAAATATTCCTCAGATAGCTCAAGACTCATCACCATGCTCACCCACCTGGATCTGACTCTCTACAAGTTCGCTAGAAAGGATGTCAATCCTGCTGAGGACAAATGTGACCTGACCAGTGAGGGACAGGGCACTTTTTTGAGTTCCCCTTTTCCTCTGGTCAACTGAATGAGGTCAGTTTCATCACTGGTGCCATCACATTGGTTAGTACTTAAAATTGCCACTGCAGTGACAAGGATAAGGACCCCCTTCTCCGTGTTTATGCAACTGACTTTATGATCCATGTAGGATTACACCAGATTCGGGTCATCTCAAAGGTATAGGAAGAAAACTGGAAAGATACTGCATAGCAACGTTTGTACATAGCTTTCTAAGATCTGTTTATTTGATTACATTGGGTTTTTCAATCTGAAGTGGAAAATGAGAAAGCAAACCTTCAACTAAAAGTTTCAGACAGTATTCTTAGGCCCTATCCAGAAGAAAAAAACACCCCCAAAATTAATTGTCATGTAAGTTTTTTGTTACTCACTACATCATCATTCTGGTCCTTTCTTCACTTAACACAAATAGTTTCCACAGTTAAAAATAAGCAATTAGCAATTCAGCAATTCAGAGATGTTTACTTAGTAACTTTAAGGACATATTAATACTAAAATGACATTCAAATCCCAGCAGATTTATAAAATGATGGCTTTTCTCTTCATTGGAAATATATTTGATCAAATATAAAATGATGTATATGTGACATCTAAGTCTAACACCTAAGTATACAGATTGTCATATAATTGATTCTAGTGAATCATGAGGAAATTTAACACAAACAAACAAAAGGTCCCAATCATCTGCCTTCTAAATCTGCACTGTGCTCTGGACTAGAAAGTACAGAATTCGGGCCAGATTGCACTTTCAAAAACATTTCCCCTTTCAACTGTTGATGCATCATAGATATCAGGGTAACAGTGAGCTTTGAAATAATCTGCTGATATCACCGATCTTCAGAAGAGAAGGGAGGCTCCTCCCTCAGTGTTCATGACTAAGGCTGTCTGTGTGGAAACAGCCTCCTGGTTGCTTAGAAATTCATTGGCTCTTGGTTGCTTGTTTCCCACTCTACATGAAGCTGAAACCTCTTGTTGGCCTGAGATACCATCATTCATCTTCAGAGTCATGGAGTATCATGCTACAGAAGAAGGAGTTATTATTTGAAATACCCTTTAGAGATTTGCATCAAATGAAGAAAGATGTGGAGTAATGGCTAAGTGACTAACAGAAAGTTAAAATATTCATACACCTCAAAGGTCTCTCTGGTCATTTTTTTCGTGTGATTTTGAGGGAAGTAAAGAATTTTATCAGGTTTTTTTGTTTTTGTTTTTCCAAATCACTAAGTTATGTATGCTCATCAAAACAAAGCAAATGAACTCACAGTTGTAAAAAGCTCCATTATCCTCCCCCGTCTCATTATAACCCAGGCCCTGTTCAGAAGCCTGATATGCATCACTGCAGGTTTCCTTAATGGAGTTTATGCGGTCTTATACAAACACACAGGAGTACATTCCAGTGTTGTGAAACAACTTACAAACCACGGTAATCTGCCACTTGATTTTTAATTTAACATTATGATCACGGATATCTTTCTAAATCAATATGCATACTTCGACAGCTGTGATTTAAACAGCAATTTCAATTAGAGTTTTTTCCAATTATCTGCTGCTATTATGCTGTAATTAACTTTTATCTATATATTGTTACACATTTATCTACATATTGTTTTTTTACTGTTATAGGATAGATGCCTGCATGTGGTAATGATATGTCAAAGAGAATATACATTCTTTTATTTTTAGAAACTAGGTCTCACTATGTTGCCTGGGGTAGTCCTGAACCCAGGGACTTAAGTAATCCCTAGCCTCAGCCTCCCAGGTAGCTGGGATTACAGAGGTGCACTACCAAACCCAGCTTTATTTTGGGGACTAGGTCTCCCTATGTTGCCCAGGGCAGTCTCTAACTCCTGGACTCAAGTGATTCCTAGCTTCCACCTCCCAAGTAGCTGGGATTACAGGCACATGCCACCATGCCTGGCCTACATTCTTATTTTGTGAAAAAAAAAGTCCCTAATTATTACCCATTTATTAAAAGACAGTGCCAAAAGTGTTAGTGGGTGCCCTTTGCCCAATAACATTCATAACACTGAATATTATAAATTTTTCTAGATGTTATCAAGCCAAGAGGCAAAAACAAAATGTTTTGCTTTTTCCCTCCACATTTCTGTAAGAGCAGCTTAAATAATTCAGTTGTTATTTTGTGGTCATTCTCATTAAAGTTTGTATCATCACAAAAGACATTACTTAAACTTCTGAAGGGTACAAATCTTCTACACTATTAGGTTTATAAATGCACATGAAACTACAAATGTCAACTTATTTACTAGTGGTCTTAAGCTAATTCAGTTACATGAATTAAGCTATGGATGCCATCCAAATTAAACTATAGGATTCTCATTTTTAATCACCTAGACTGTGTCAATTTTAACAATCAAAACAGGTTTGCTAACACTCTAGCAAAATTATCACAGGCAAATTAGCAAAACAATAATAAGTAACAGAGCAACCAAAATCTAAACACATCACCAAAGGGTAATAGAATAGGGACAGTAGGGTTTCTTGAACTGAGAAAAAGAAGATTATCTGAGTTGGTTATCATTAAGACCTGAGTATCAAAAAAGAACTAGGCATGTGCAGATTCAGGAGAAAAAGATATTAGAAAGGTATAGATGAATAGAAAGATTAAGTGCTATTTTTGTCTAGAAAATAGTAGATAGGAGAAAACAGCATAATAATAGGATGGATTGTAACAATTAAGAGTAATTAGATTTCAAGATAGGAGGAAATTGTTGTGTTTTTTCTACACATAAGTTATATAGCTATAGTATAATGAAGTGTAGATAAGGATAAACAATTCAAAAAGTGATTCTTGAATCAAGAAAGGGATCAGGACAATAGTGATTTTGGTGACACTGGCATCAAGGTGATTTTTAAAGCCACTGGCCTCTTTAAAATCACCTAGGGGTCGTCCAAAGAAATGAAATAAAGTCAGAGAGCACCTCCATAGTTATATATAACATTACAGTTAAGCAGGAAATGTTCTTCAAAAGTATACTAGTAGTACACTGTGATTTAAAATGTGACTTTTAAAAGTTAGTTGTGGTTAAGAAACTATATGCTGAACTGTCTAATATTTTAAATTTTATATTAAAACATCAATACTAATCCCAAAAATATGTTTGTGAGTTCAGATATTCAGGTATGAAATGGTGACATCTAATGTGATGTCACTTTAGGGTTACAAGACATATAGAATCTACAGGACATATAGGACTTGAGACATCTTAGGAACAATTCATTTGGCGCTTCACAAATAAAACAAAATAATCTGTCACAAGGCCTTGCGTGATGCGCATAAAGTATTGGGCAATAACAAAGATTTTTAAAAAGATTTCTTACATGAGGCAGTAACTTAAACACAGTATTTATTTCAGTATTTCAGTTCCCAAGGCCTTGACACATGCCTCCTTCCATTCTGCACCTCTTTGTGTTTCTCTTGCTTCATCCAAGTACCAGCTTGTGGACTTCATTTAAAAAGTCTAAATATACTTTCAGTTCATTTATTCAAAGACTGAAATAGCTGATGTACCTATAGTTCCAACAGTGATGACATCCCAATTTAAAGTTTAAATAAGACTTAAAAATTTAGAAATGGCATGACCTAATAAAAATGAAAGTAAATAGGCCTCAACTAATTTCCATCTCATAATTTTATCAGATATCATGTCATCTGTTCACCAAAGATCAGTTTTGAAAATGTATAAATAGTTCAATACCATACATCGCAAAATTGCATACATATTTACTTCTGATTTCTATAGTAGTTTGTTTCTTTCTGGCAATGAAAAGTGGCTTTATGAGTTTGAAACAAATATACAAGTACTCAACTAACAGTTATAAATTAAGTGCTAGGCATTTTTCAAGTAAGTGGGTGAAAGTCTTTTAAAATACCGGATGGTTTAAAAAAAGAATTTATATAGGCCAGGCATGGTGGCATATGCCTGTAAACAGTAGCCTAGGAAGCCGTGGCCAGGGCCAGGGATTGCAGTTCAAGTCCTGCCAGGGGAACATAGCAAGACCTAATCCCCAAAAAATAGCTGGGCATTATGCAGCACACCTATAATCCCAGCTACCTGAGAAGTTGAGGTTGGGGGTTGCTTGAGTCTGTGGTATCCCGGGCAACGTGAGCCTTTTGTTCCACAGGCAAAAACAGCGAGACCTCATCTCAAAAAAAAAGAATTTATATACTAAAAATAAGCTGATAAGTTTCTTAATTCATGAATAAACAATTTTGGCAGATAATCTGCATCCATAATTTATGAAATGAATTATTTTAATAATCTATAGGTATTAAAGTGGAATGCATAAAATCTTGACAAAATCCCAAGTAATACATGCATAAAACTCTATGAGCTGTGATTTTACTCTAGAGTAAAGCACAGTAGATTAAATACAGCAAAATAGAAAAAAATGAACAAGAGAAATATTGTTTACTGTTAACAAAATCAGATGAAGATTCTACTTTTAAATACCATTCACCTTCCTGAGGTTCTGAATGACCGAGTCATATAATTAGTTGTTCACAGAAAATTTAACTTTCGACAGCAACTAAAGACACCTTGTTTCAAATCACATAGAAAAAAAAAAAAGAAAAATTAGCTACTTAATCCCAAAATTATTTAATTTAACATAAAATTTTTCATATCAGTTTAAGTTAACTAAATAAACTTCAGAGTCTCAATCTTAATTGCAAATTCCTGTCTCATATTGCAACATGGTAATAAAATCAGGATAAATAAAAATAGCAAACTCAATACTTTCTATAAATAATCATATGAAAACTTAAAAAGATAACCAAGTATTGTATGTTTATTTAATAATAGAAGAAACAGCACATTTTTAATGTCAGAAATGTAGTTATCTCATCATTCAATATGGGCTACATAAATAAATAAAACCAAAAGAAATGCAGCCAAGATTAAAGAAACGCACTCATTAGAAAATAAAACAATGATCAAAGTAGTAGTATCCACACAGAATTCAAAGAGGAATAAGAGGCAAAAAAAAAAAAAAAAAAAAAAAAAAAAAAAAAAAAAAAAAAAAAAAAAAAAAAAAAAAAAAAAAAAAAAAAAAAAAAAAAAAAAAAAAAAAAAAAAAAAAAAAAAAAAAAAAAAAAAAAAAAAAAAAAAAAAAAAAAAAAAAAAAAAAAAAAAAAAAAAAAAAAGAAAAAAAAAAAAAAAAAAAAGAAAAAGAAAAAAGAAAGAAAGAATGAAAGAAAGGAAGGAAGAAAGAAAAAACAAAAAAGCTGTAAGGACAGAAACAGGAAAAAATGGCAAGAAATTAAGACAGCTTAAGGAAGTAGTACACTTAAACAAAAAGCAATGTAATCATGATTAATGAGAAAGTCTTACTTACCTGACTGAGGCACATACACAAGAGGTAAAGCGAATAAGAATAAAAGAGATCTTGGCTTCCATTTCCAATGACAGCTCCACATTCTACCTGAGTAAAACATCCTACAATGGAAGAAAGTCACAATCAGGACACTCGCATTCTGTAAAGTAGTATAGCCATAAGAATGGGCTGTAGGGTTTTAGCAGGGACAAGAAAATCAAAGTTTTTTTCAATTCTGCTTCCAAAAACAGAAGGAACTTTGAAGGTAATAAATGAATCACCTTTTTAAACTTTTTAAACTTAATTGTACATCTTATTTACCTCTTAGTGGTACCTTCCTTTTCAAAGAAAACATAATAGATGATTCTTCATGAAGATGACAAGACAGATAATTCAAGAAAAAAAATTATAATCATTTACTGGAAAAAAAAAAAAAAAGCAACCTCAACCTCAGTTCATCCACCAATCACATGCCCATCTGGGTAGTACAAGGATAGCTACATCAAACTCCCTTATAATTTCCCAGGAATTTAGACTTTAAATGTTTTCATTCTATAACTTACACTAAATTACAATTAGAACTATTTAAAAGTAAATTTCTCATTTCTTTCCCCTAAAATGAAGCACTGAAACATTGGCTTCCAAAAAGAATAACATAACTGATAACATAGTTATCAGTATTTTTAAATGGCTAAAATTATCATATATCATAGAAATGAGTAATGAGAAGGGTGCACTGAAAACCTTCACTTTCAGTATAACACTCTTATCTTTACCTCAAAATTACTCTGGATAGTGACTTAAACAGAAACATCCATATTATCTTGGCTTCAAATGATAGAATGATACTACTATTCATGGACTCAACTCCCTCCCAAGAGGCAGGCCAGTGAAGAGGGTAGCAAGCATAAAAGTCAATCACCAAAAGAGACCATAAATGGGTGGGTGCAGGGGAGATTCATAAAGAAGGAAGATCTTTAAGAGGTAGTAAGAAGTGCCCAGATCTTAAAATCCCCAAAGAGGGCTACTGTGCCTATAAGAAGTCTGTGAGAGTCGTTTATTTTAAAAAAGAGAGGCAACTTAATAAGATACCATAGTGTCACAACAATTGCTTCTTTACCTGGAGGTTGCTTATCTGCAGTAAAGTGTACAATACTAAGCTGATAACCAGAAAAGTGGGAAGAGAAATACTTGAATAAAAAATAGACAGTCGGTGATTGCTATATTTGGCCTTGGGCCTGTATTTTCAATGTCTTTTACTAATAGAGAGCATCAAAGTGACACAGAACAAGTGGTAGTGTAAGCCAGACCAGTGTTTACTATTGATGAATCATGTAACCCTTGAGAAATTTACTTGATTGCCTTCAGTCTCCTATTTTCAACTTTAAAAGAGGGACAATAACAGAATACAGTTCCAAATTGCTGGATGGTTAATCAGATCATGTCTTTGAAGAGCAGCGCTAACACTTAGCAAGTGCTCAACAAACATTAGCTATTATTACAGTTACAACCCTCCTAAGTTATCTAAGTGTGATTTTTCCGTCCCAGGGAAAGCAAAAGAAAAGACTTAAACAAAAATGGAGAATAGTATTTATGTCATAAGCTAGTTTTGCCATCATCTGGAAATAAAAATGGATTATGTATGTAATCCATGAATACAGGAACTTTGAATAGTGTCTCAAATTCACACCACATTTTTAGTTACTAAACTAGATGTTCTAGCATCATAAAGTTCCTAATGGAAATCCTAAATCAGGGAAAGTTTAAAATCTGAGGAGTATTTTTGGCATAGAAGGTATGTTTTTCAAGAACATCCATCACAAATATTTGAAATTAAAAGTATTGCTACTGCTTATCAGAAACAATATATGATAGTGAATACAATAATAACAATAGTGTTCTGCAATAGTAGTTATATCCTGATGCCTCCACTCTGTTTAAGTCAAATGTTTAAACACTGAACCTATTTCTTTTTTTTTGTAAGAGGAAAGATATTTGATATTATCCATCAAAAAAGAACTAGAGATATTAGTGCGTAGCACTTAGAAAGATCTTTACAAAGGAGAATAAACTTCTGTCATAAGGAAAGTTCACTCAATTGGAAGAATGAGTCCATTCCCCACCCATTGATGCTGAATGAATGAGGAATTTCTCATTCACATGGGGATGAATGAGCATGCTTCAAAACACAATTACATATTCCAATCAGTTGATAGCTGGGAAGACCAAAAATGAATTCATTTCACAGAGGAAGAAACTAAGACCCAGAGATTTAGAGGTACAGGCTAGTCAATGGTGGCTGCGACCTTACAGATATTAACAGAATCAGCCCAAGATTCCCAGTTTCTTAATCTCTGAGGCACATGGCAATTCTACTTCATCAGTGTGACAAGGATGTCTCTCCTGAAGCTCACACTCTCTCTAAACAATCATATTTATTAGCTCAGTGACTCTTTATACTGTCTATTTCATGTGCTCATACAACTTTGTTTTGTTGTCATAGGCTCCAACATTCAGGAATTCCATATCCAATCCTAAAGTTGTTCAACAAAAACTGCATCAGTTCTGCCAGACAAGAGCCACAAATGATGATCAAAGGTTTGATGCGCTCCAGTTCTCAGGACTCTTATCACTTCACGCAGAAAAAGAACTCAAGAGAGGGCAAAGCCCTTGCAGCCAAACATGAACCCTAAGACATGCCAACTTTCAGCCACTTACTTTTTACTGAAGGACAGAAACAAATAATTTAAGAATAGAACAGAGGAAGGAAAGCACTGTGTCCCTTCTCAAGGGATCACTTAGCAAAGACACATCCCTGAGACTTAAACAACTTTCTCACAAGAATGGAAAATTCTGAACAGGGTTACTAAGGTTCTAAGTAGGAACTACAAAAAAGAGTGCAATCTGTGTTCACTTGGGTTGTGGCCCCAATGTTCCATTGAAGAGAGCAAGAATATTTTCTAGTATACTTATTTTTAAGAGAAGACTAATGCTTCTTTAAAATAAAGAGAATATTAAAAATATGCAATAAAATGCATCATTTAATAAGCAAAAAACCTACAGTGCTAGTGCTAAACACTTGCCCAAGTCCACATCACCAGTGGGGGCAGAGGCAAAAGACCCCTGTCACCTGGTTTCCAACTCACCCTTCTTAGGGAGAACCAAGTTCCCTCTACTAATGGCTCAATTCCCTTTTTAATCTGTCTAGACTGCAAAATACATTCTGCTTGAGTCCTTTTTAAGGAAGTGTTAAAACTTAACCCTGTATAGGAATTGTTTTAAAAGTAGGTGTGAAGCTTTGGAGATGCATTTTATCTGAATACATCACTAAAATAACCTAAAAAACTGAACTTCTTCAATCTCTTTGCTCCTATTGGTTCTCTTTAGAGTCACAATTTAAAGAGAAACTAGTGAAGAAACTTTGAAATAAGGAAGATAGTGACATGACAATTCTATTAATACCAGAGGACTCAGAATAAAATCTACTCCCCATAATCTAACTGCATTTCCATGGCAAATCTTTTCACCAAGGGGCCTGAAGACATGGCAGAGAGAATACCTTAGTTCTTCAAGAGTGAAAATAATGTTCATTTGATGTTTTCAAGTCTGCTTATAATTGTTATTTCTTTTTTTAGTTAAAGATTATGTTCCTGAACCCAAGCAATGAAAAAAAAAAGAGCTAAGTACATTTAAGCTGGGCTCACCATTACTTCAAAACAGTTTATTCTTCAAGTCTGTACAAATCTTGGCTGGTATTTGAGCAGTAACATACATAACTGGCTTGTAACATACATGAAATTAAAAGGCAACCTTGAGAAACACACGCATACTACATATAACACTAGGGAAATCCTCAAGAGAGAGGTAAATTGCATCAATATCCAAGTTTTGATGTTGTAGTATAGTTTTGCAAAATGTTACCACTGGGAGAAAAATGGGTAAAAGGTAAGGGATGTCTATGATGAAAAATCTAAAATGTTTAGTTAAAAGAGTAAACAAGGGAATAAGGAAGAAAATAATAAAACAAATGGGGTAAACTTTCACAATTCTACATAAAGAACATATAGTTGCTCTTTGTATTATTGTTGCAACTTTCCTGTGGGTTTAAAGTTAGTTCTAAACAAAGTTAAATAGACAGACACATTTACACTATGACAAACACAAGTGTATCAATGTTTATTTCATGATACTCATCACAGTTGAGTATTTCTGCTTTAATCTTGCCCAGCTGGATGGAAGTAGCATCTCACTTGGAGTCCTTTTATTTGGATTGGCATCTTCAAGTCACTTGTATCACTTTTTGTACAATATAAATATTTTTCTTACTGACTCATGATTTTTTTCACCAACTCTATGCTAGATATCTTATGCCTTTGGTATATTTACCCAAAAATTTTAAAATAGAATCATGTTGAAGTTTCCTTAAGATATTCCAGATAATTTCATGCTGAGTAAGGCCTATAAAGGACAGTAAGATGATATTCAGGGAGCCACACTCAAGTTTCAGTTGCATTTTAAGTCAGGATTGAAATGTTCTCTGAATGTCATTGTTCCCATCACTCAGTATGCATCTTCATGTCATCCAACACAGCTAACATAAAAATGTCATCCAATTAGAAATGAAATGGAAAGTTATTATTATTATTATTATTTTTTTTTTTTTTTGCCCAAGCATGCCACACACATTGAGGAAAGTCTTCTTCTATTTAGTCTAAAGTCTAGGCTCTAGAAACTTTTAATCAGCTTTCACAGAAATGTAAACTCTGTAAGAGATGGCAGTCAGAAAAAATAATAAGGTTTAAAGAAGTTATTTTTATCTATAAACTGATTCTTTCTCAAATCATTATTTCCAGAAATCAGAGTAACATGTCCAGTTTAGCGGTAAAACTACAAGCGTCTAATATTTCCCATAAGACAAGAGACAATAGTCTCATTCACCATTCACACTGGAAAAGCACAATGTCATGTAATTTATATAAGCCATAAATGGAACAGTAGCTTCATGCAGTTTGAAACCCATTAATGCGAGTCTTGCTAAATCTATTAAATTTCTTGGGGTATGAAAACTATGCCGGCACTGCAACTCAAAAATATAAAATCTACAATTTCAGAACTTGAGTGTAATAATGTGTAAAAACTCTCTCTGCACAAGGCAGAAAAACACGTCAACGGTGTAGCTGAATCTATGAAAACTGAAATTTAAAAGTTTATGTTCCCCACTTTAACATGTTTCAACAAGATATTTACATTGGTATTATTTCCATATATTCTAACATGTTGATATTTAAAAAGAATCAGATCATCTTAAACCATTGCACATTAATTATAAACAACAAAATAGATAAAGTTATAATTTGGCGAGGACGGGAAAACTTTCAATAAAAACAGCTCAATAAAAAGATGTCAATCAGGAACACTAAACTATATTTTATTTAATTAAATTTTCAAGTTTTTACCCTATATAAGATTTTTTTAATTGTGTCAATTTTAAATGCGCTATTAATTCACAACTGGGAAATCTTTACACAACCTGCTGATCAGTCTCACCCTTTATTCTATACATTGGTACTCATGGATCTTTTTTAATGTGTGACATGCTTTTTGCCCATAAGATCCAAATAACCTAGAAAGCTTAAAGGAAGCCAGACAAAAATCTGCTGTTAAAAAAATCTTGCTATGTTTTTAGAGAAAACTGAAATTTAAAACAAATTCACACCCATTCAAAATGTGTTGCTTGCATGTGAGACTAATTCTTACATGGGACCGTTGGCTGTAGCCCAGGATAAAGTCTTTCAAGTTATGCCATGCTGATCCCACTGGCAGAATAGAAACTTTAAGATTCACAGGTGTGGAATTACTTTACATGCAGTTTTAATTAAAAAAAAAAAAAAGTGGCTCCTTTATAATAACACTACCCGCAACCAGGAACAGAGTTGCAAAGTGCTAGGCATGTGGGCATTGCTCCTTTTCCTGTTTCAAAAACCTGTGCTGGGGGCTTGGAAAAGGAGGGTGCTTGAGAATCACAGGAGGAAGAAAAGAGGGGAGCAAAAGGTCTGTCAGGGTGTCTGCTCAAGATGAAATAAAACACCAGAAGGAAAATTACATATAACAAGAAAAGAGTAACTTCTGATATGGCCTCAAAAATCAGCTTGGCCCTTCGAAGAAGAACCTTCCTTTTCCCATTCTGGAAGGCCAGAGGGTGGAAGGGCCAGCAGTGGCCTTTGGCCGGTTGTCCGAGGCACTTCACCACTCAGATGACAATTCCATAGACGCAAACCTTTTAGGTTGACCTACCCCTTTCAGCGCCCTAAGCCCCCAGTTCCAATCGACACAAGTCCCCTCACAGATCCAACCACCTAAAACGCCATAGCCCTTAACTGCTTTTAACCATTCCAAATAACCCAAAGGTCCAAGAATAACTTCTACCGTCCAGGGTGACAATGCGAAAGTCAACATTTTCTCGGCATACCAGTACCTTCCAGGGCCCCAGGTGCTGATCCAGGAGAAAGCTCTCTTGGCAGGGTTTGGGCCCAGGATGGAGGAGCAGCGCCTGTGACTCCTTGTTTAATTTGAATCGAAAACACGTTTTCCCATTCTGGAAGCCCGGCCCTTTTTTATTATGCTTTACGCCGCCCTAAAGTGAGGTTTACCTCTCCCTGGGAAGAAAAAAAAAAAAAAAAAGGAAGCCGCACACTCCAGCCACAGCTCCGTCTGGCAACACCAACTCTCTCCCGTGCCTGGAGGGGCCAACTGAAGACAAACCGGTTTATTCTGCCCATGCAGTTTAGTCCTTACAAAATCATCCCGCTCGTGGGGGGCGGGGTGGGCACCCAGAAGGAGGTGTGAAGGTGTCCTGAGCGCGCGACGGTGGCACTTACATGTTGGCATCACTGCGCCGAGGTGCCCGGGGGCCGCAGCTGCACGCTCCAGGGTCTGCCTCCCCCCCCCGCGGCTCCGACGTCTCCGAAGGGAATCCCCGGGCGCGGGGGCCGAGCGCGGCGGCCGGACGCCTGTGGGCTCTTTCTGGAGAGTTCGTCGGGGTGGTGCAGCCGCAGCTCGCGGGCGGTGCAAGGTGGCAGGGCCGCGCGGCGGAGCGCCAGTGCGGGCGGCGGCGGCGGCGCGGGCGCGGCGCCAGGTTCCTCTTTGCAGACAAGTCCGAGAAAAGTTGGGGCCCGAAGGTCGTCGGGCTGGGAGCCGCCGCTGGGCGCTCCGGGGGGCGCGGGCCGGCGCGGGCGGGAGGGTTCGTGGGCGCGGGGGCGGCCGGGCCCGACTGGGCAGGTCTTCGCCCCCGCCAGCGTGGGGCGGCACGTGGCGCCCCCTCTGCGGCTTCGCTCCCCCCCCACCCCACCCCTCGGCGGGCTGGCTGCTCCCGGGGCTGGTCCGCGCGCCCGCGCTTCCGGCGCGAGCTCGGCCGGGGCTGGGGGCTCAGGTGCGGCTGCCCGGGCGGCGCGCGGCGTCCGAGCGGGCTCCGCGCGGCCCTGGGCGGCCCCGGTCTGCGCGCCCCGCAGCGGGGGCCGTCCGAAGGCGCGGGGCCCCACCCAGGTCGCCGGCCCCGGGGCAGAAAAGGAGAAGTCCGGCCGCAGGGCGGGATGGCGCCCCTCGGGACTGGCAGCCAGGAGAAGATTGTCCAGTGGGTGGGAGATTGGCAGCCGCGGCAGGGGCGGGAACCCGGCCGGCCCGCGGGTGCCCAGGAAGCTGGGAGCTTTGAATGCAGAAGCCCCTGGGCCAAAGCACGGAGAAGCTCGGAAAGGGGACCGCGCCGTGCGCATCCCCTCCCTGCCTGCGGGGATCGCGCTTCCCCATCCCACCCGAGTCCACGTGGGGCCCTTCCTTCCGCCGAGGCCAGGGCCTCTGACGGGCTGTGGTCCGCTTCGAATTTTCTGGTCCTTTGCTCCGTTCTTTTCGTCGCTTTGTTTTCCTTAGGTACACACAGCCGCCTACTTCTCCCTGCTCCCCCCTTTCTCCCTTCTTTTTCTTTCTAATAATCAGTGAAGGGAGAGAGTCCCCATATTTTCAGAGTACCCTGAACCACCCCACACCCACATCTCTTGGTATCTGCAGGGGTCAAGGGGGTGAGAGCTCCCCCAAGGCCCCCTTTCTATAATCAAGGGTGAAGGTGAAACTTCAGAGGAGGCTGAGCGGGAAGCTGCTGGTGGGGCCAAGTACCCCCACTAGCTTCTCCCACTGATTTGTTAGCACCTGTGGTCTCACAACGGGAGAGTCATCCTTTTGTTCCTGTTTAAATATATCTAAATACCTGTTGGGAGGTAACACTTTAAACCTTAAAACTGCCCCAGGTTTGATTTGTTGAAATCCCCTTGGAAACAAGGGGTCACCTCTGTGACAAGAGGTGCAAACAGCCTGGGAGGCTGAGAGTGGGGGATCCGAGGGGTGCAGTGATATTAACCTTCGGCAGGGCTAGTGACAAACTGCATCTTGCGCAGTTTTGCCCACCACCCTCCTGCCTGAACCTTTTCTTCTACTTCACTCAAGGGACAGGGTTAGATGAGTCCTTTCTCTTAAAATCTGTGCCATAAAAAAGGGAAGCGATATTAACATGGAAATGGGGAGATGTGCACATGCCACTTTACTCTGTAGAACTGACTTGCAAATGAAAAAACAGTTAATTATTGAGGGAAAGAGCCACTAACTAGTCTCCAGTGCTCCTATAAAGTCGCTGCGTGGCAAAGGAATCTGGACAGACCTCCTTGGAGATGAGAAAACGAACTCTCACTTGGAAAGACATTCTCTTCCCCTTGTGTACTGCCAGAGTCAATGCACAAAATGCTGGAGGGAAACCTTCACATGCTGGAGCTGTGTATGTATCCAGAGAGAGAGCAGCCCAACTTGAACTGTGAGCATGCACACAGACAGAGGCCACACGCAGAAGGGTCAACAAATTTATATAACATTGATTGGCGAGTGATAGAGAATTACTGGGGTGGAAAAGGAGGTAGCACAAAGACAGCGATGGCCAGAAAGGAAGCTGGAACTCAGCCACCAAATCCAGAGGTCTAAAAACCCAGGGTGTGTTCTTCTTGTGACTTTATCAGTATTTATTTTGATGAATAAACAGTATGATTAATAGAGACATTGAATTGCTAACGCTTAAGGGAAACTAAAGGTCCTCTGTCTTGGCCCCTTGCATTACCGATAGGGAAATGAAATCCAGGCAATGTGAGATCTACACAAACTAGCTAGAAGTTGCAAGAGCTAATTCCCAGGTTTTGCGGTGACCATCCCCCCAAATTTAAGTTCTACCCATTAGAATTTTTTTAAAGCAACAACGGCTCTTGTTTCAGCATAAGGGAGATCCAAATACAGTTTAGAACCAATACAGCTTAGGAATCAAATGCAGATTAGAACAATGTCTCTTACAAGACTTCAGTGAAGGTGCTGGCTGAGGCTGTGGTCTTATCTGAAGACTTGACTAGGGAATTCTCTGCTTCCAACCTCAAAGATATAGTTGTTTCACTCATGTAACTTTAAAGCTGGAAAAAGGAAACAGGGTAAAGAAATACAAATAGCATAGATGGGTGCAGTGGCACGCACCTATAATCCAAGGTACTGGGAAACTGAAGCTAAGAATCACTGGAGTTCACGGGTTTGAGACAAACCTGGGCAACACAGTGAGATCTACTCTCTAAAAATAATAATAATAATAATAATAATAATAATAATAATAATAATTTTTAAAACAATAAAAATAAAGATAAAAATCATTAAAAAAAAAGAAATACAAATAACAGTCAGGATCTTCAGAGAAACAAAACCACCAACTGCTTTTGTGTGTGTGTGTGTGTGTGTGTGTGTATGTGTATGTATATAACATATTATGGCAAGAGAGTTAAGGAATTGGTTCGCATGATAGTTCCAGGTATACCAACAAACTGGAGACTCAGGGAAGAGTTGAGGTTTAAATCCAAGAGTTGCCAGCTGGCAGAATTCCTTCTTGTCTGGAGGAGTCAGTCTTTGTTGGGTTTCAGCCTTTTATGGATGGATGAGACATACTTGGATTTTGAGAGCAATATGCTTACCTCGAAGTCCACTGATTTAAATGTTAATCTCTTGTAAAAAAAACAAAAACAAAACTTTCACCTAGCATTCAGAATATTTGTCTCCAAATTATATGAATACTCATTTTATGTCCTGATGTTTCTATACAACAAAGATGAATTATAGCTAAAATAATTCAAGCACTCGGTGCCTGTTGCTGATCAATACCTTCATAAAATCTATATATTTTACATTTCTGTCCTCAAGCTAAGAGTGTATTTTTCTTTTGAAAGCGTGTGTTGGGGAAATGGAGTATGCAGAGGAAAGGACATGACTTTTTGCTGCAGCAACCTGGGATCAAAGCTTGCTCTTGTAATTGACCAGCAGATGAACTAAGTGTTCACTGTGTAGACTGACTGGCAATGACACGTAACTCACTGAGCCACTGGTCAGATTCAATGAGCTAATGCTACAGGGCACTCAGCGCATTTCCTGGAATTTGGTGATATTGGTTGCCTCCGCCTGTCCATATATCATACTAAAACTGAAAGTGCCAAGACCACATTCCTCTGCATACAGGAATCCTCTGACAACATTCCGGACAAAATGAATATTGAACATCTGTTTGAATCCTTAGCATTGACATACACCCAACTATGAGAAACTTCCTCTTGCTGCTCTCTGAATCAAACATTCATGCCATTGACTTCCATTGAGAACAAGGATAGTCTATCTGCACAAAAAGCCTTTCAAATGTTTGAAGACAACCATCATCTCTCTCCTCAGTCTTCCTTTATCCATCTGGTCCCTGGCTCTGCTTATCATTCACCCGTCCCTAGCAGCACATCATGAGCCCCTTGACCACGTGCTTAAAATGGTCTCTGTACTTTGCCCCTGATAACAGTGGGATTCTTTCCAGAACTGGACCTAGTTCTTGTGTAAATAAAAGTTAATCCTGACCATCTGAACAATAGCATAAAATAAAATGGGCATAGGAGCAGCTTTTATCCGTTTTATCTTCTATGTGCCAGATTGTTTTAAATTTTATTCTGAAAATCGAGTTGTTCTAGACATCTTCGTCTGTAAATAATTCAACAGAATTTCTGTTTTAATCTCTCATTCTTAATTCAGTTCCAGCCCTCGCACTAGGCTTGTTGCTTTTATCAGCAGAAGGGGCAAAAGGAACATAGGCCCTGACTCATCTGTGGAAGCAGAGAACAAGCTGCCTAAATTCTGGTCACCAGTTCATAGTCCATACAGATTGTCAGACTTGTCAGTAAGGCTCTTCCAATATCTTGACGCACAAACCTCTATGATACCCCATCCTGGTCAATCAGCTCAGTCCCTCTGAGCAGCCTTTTCCTCTCTGGGACCTGGACTGTTGGTTGTCACTGCCTAAGAGATACGGAAAAATACTGCATTCCCTGCTCTCACCACCTTCCCCCTTCCTTTCTTCCATTTCTATCTTGAGATAGGGAAGATACTTCTCTCTATGAGCTAGAAACTTAAATTGTAAAAACAAGGAGAAACAGGGAAAAGGGAAAAGCAAAAAGTTCATCTCAAAAAAATATACCACCACAAACAAAGGTTTTTTTTAAGTGAGTTATAATGATTCCTTTTCAAGAATAGGAAATTGAAGTGTCAAATGGTTCAGCAACTTAATCCCATGCAGCGATCAGGAGGCAGCTGAGTCACACTAAGGTCTGAGTGACCTAGACTATTATGTTTTCCTTCTTGGTCTCTCTTCACTGAGAGCCCCAAGTCTTTTCACCTGAGTGGTCCTCAAGTCTGAAAGCTCATTCTGTTCCAATGCAATGATCTGACTCTATGGTCTGGAATCTATTTTATTTTGTTTCACTCAGCATTTACAAACTAATTTGAAAACTGATTCTTTCAATAATGTCATTAATAATCTTCCTCAAGTTTTGTTACTGATTATCATGATTTTACTGATATTTTGGTAAAAATAGTAATGCTGAACAAGCTAAGCCCAGGTGAACTCCCATGAATTTCCATGCTTCCTGGTGGTAATGATGACTGATACTGACACTGAAAGGCACCCATTTTAAATCAGTTGTTTATCTATCTTGTCTTCCTGTTACTTAATACTTTTCTCCAATTGGAATTCCCAATTGATCACAGGCAAAATCTATATATAGCTGGATCACCTGGAAATCTGCATAGCTTTTATATTATCCTGATGTACTTACTAATTTAGGAGTCCTAGTTATCAGCTAGAGTGACACTGAGGATGTAACTCACTCTTAAGGAACTCTTCCTGTTTCTTAGTAATTCTTCATTCCTTTCAAATGCTCAGATGCTTCAAATGCTACCTTTTGTATAAACCATCCCTGACAATATTTAAGAGAAACATCAAAGTTTGTAGGATTTACTTCTGACAAATACTCCTTTCTTATGCTTATGAGATCAGAACAAATTAGGCCTTGTTTTAAAGGTGACATAACATAAATCATAAGGCTAATTCTTAGCTTGGTAATATGTAGGTGTTATTAACTTCATGTGCTGAAAGTTATTATGTGCTGGCAGCTCATTCATTTTGCATAGATAATAAAGATACCGATAAAAATTATCCCATTTTAAAAAGTGCTACCTATATACATGACATCTTTAAGATAATTATATATAGCATCTCTTTAAATACACACCAATATAAAAACTTGTCCAAAAAGAGTTTAGGCAATGCGAGTTTTTTTTTTTTCCTTACAACAGCACCTATAACCTTGACCAACTAGTTCATAACTAACTATAGTCACCTGGAGATTTTATGTAGAGGAACCACTGTATATTCTGATCAGAAGAAATGCAAAGGAAAAATATATACATAGATCTAAGAGCTATAAGAAAGGATTTTTTTTAATCCATATTAGTCTACTTTTAAAAAGTATTTTCAAACTGGTTTTCACCAACTGGCTGAGTATGAATGTCTCTAAGATTCTATCTGTATATATGTACAGCCTCAAAAACTTCAGAATTTCAAAATTGGAGAACACTCCTGAATTACACAAATATCAGGAAAAATGCAGTAAAAGCTACATTTAACCAAGTAGTTATTGATTTCCCTTTTCATTCATTCTCTCATCCAATCACTTAGCAAAAATATTGATGATCTACAACATGGTATTGTATACTAGGTACTATCATTATAGCAGTAAAGAGAAATTAAGATCTTGCTTTCATCATATTTCACTTGGGGTTGACTTAAAGGGTGAGTAAAAAATAGTCAAGTGATAAAATGTAGATATGTATATTACAGAGTAGATGCTGATGAAATAAAGCAAGGGCAGATTTTTTTCAAAGGATGACATGCTATTTTCTAGAATGGTCATATAAAGTCTCTCTAATAAGCTGTGATGGTAGTTCAGTTGAAGTGGTATATAATTTCACTTCAATGGCAACACAACGAGATAGTTTTATGAAGGAAGACTGTCCCATAAAAGGACAAGCAAGGATCCTGCAGCAGTTCAGGTTGGCCTGTAAAACAGAGCAATGTCAAATGCTCAAGACAGAGAAGCTGGCCTTTAGAGGGAAAGAACAAATGCAGCTTCAGAAGTAGCCAAAAGTCATATATATATATATATATATATATATATTTTGTTTCATGGGCAATAGAACAGACTTGGATCATATTAAAAGATAATCATTACATAAGTTAATTAGACTTGGATTATATTGAAGGAAAATTCTGATAATTGGATGTAGAATATGAGGAGTCAAAAACAAGGAACAGTATAGGTTTTCACTTGTACAACTGGGTATAATGTTGCTACTAATTACAAAATTGAAGAAGAATGAGGGAGAAGTAAGTTTGGAGAGGAAATCAAGAGTTTACTTTTGGACATAAGTCACATATGTGTTAGACAAGCTCATACATGACCTACCACAGTGCCTGGAATATGTTAAGTGTGCCATAAAATCTAGTTAACTAAATAAGCACACACTAAACTTTTACCTGAGATTAAGGTAAAGATTTCTTGACAATTATATATAGAATAGCTTGTCATTGAAGATTTAGAAATTAAGTCATTTTTTTAAAAATGGGGTAGATTCACAATGAAAGGATAAAAGAGACAGAATTCTAAGCAGTGGAAATACTTCAGCAACAAAGTAGAAAAAAGTGACAAATATTTGAGGGTAATTGAGCAAACAGTGTGGCAGCAGTTGGAGATTCTCGAGATCGATAGGTGTCAAAAAGGCTAATTGATAGTAGACAGTGGAGAGCTTGGAAGGTCAGGTTAAGGCATTCAACTTATTTATAATTGTCTTCTCTTCTTGTTTGACTTCCTGGCTAGAGACCCACATGATTAAAAACAATGCTTGTAGAGGATTAATTTGGATAGACTAGAAAAGAACAGAACAGGGAGAGTATTGCAGTTGCACTGGGTTAGAAAAGAAATATTGTGGAAACAAAGGAATGGAAATGAAAGTACAGGTTGAAGATGTTTCAGAGATGTGATTTATAAATAGTCCAAGTCTACATAACAGATATCTAAGTTCTTTGATGCTTGACATCATGCAAATTATAATGTGCTGGATTCTTGGTAGTTTATACAAATGTACATGATCTTTTGCTATTGTATTTTATTTAGTATAACTACAGGCATCATTAGGGCAAGTTCTTCTCTCAGCACAGGGTATCAGTGTTCTTCCCACAGATGATAGGCATGGTAATATGACTTCCTTTGGCAAAAGGGGTGTGAGTATAAATGATGTGTATCATTTTAGAACGTAATTTCTCTGAAAGTAGAGGACAGTTTGTCTTTTTCTCTTTCTCCTGACAGAGCAACTGGCAATATGATAAAATGATGAAGGTGCCATCACTCTGGGTTCCAGAGTATGGGTGACATGAAACAAGCACCCCAGGCAACCTTGAGTAACAAATAAGTTCTACCCCTTTGAAACCACCAAGATTTAGGGTCATTTGTTTCTAGGGTAAAATTTAGTTGATTCTGATTGACACAATGAAGTCGAAACTAATCCTTACAAACAGCTATCTAAAGAACTGATAAGGCAATATACAATCGAGCGTCAAAGAGATTATGCCCTGTAAAGCTCCTACATTTGAAATAGAAGGATCAGCACAGAAGTCAGAAAAGGAGTGATTTAATAATGATATAGAACAAAGCAGAAAAATGTGATGCCATAGATACCAAAAGAAGAACATGTAGAGAAAATAGATACCCATGAAACTTAACTTTGGAATAGAAGTCTCAGGGAATCAGATCTGGAGATTATAGACACTGGGTCTAGAGGAATGAGTTAGATCCAGCAGGAAGCAGACCGCAATGGAAAACTTATATTGGGAATAACTGAAGCAGGAATGTAATGGGACTCTGTTCACTCTTTAGGTGGCAGAAATTGACTGCTCTGAGTCTGATTTTATGTCTGTATGTGAGAATATGTGATGTCCATCTTGTTAACTTATTGTTCTTAGAGGCAGTATTTATAAAATATCTGACAGAGTTGCAATTGAATGATGAGTACTTGGTCTGGGATCTATTCTGTTCCATTGATCTATATGCTTGTCTTGATTACTGTACCTTGACCTTGGTAGTACACCCCAGTGACAGGTAGTGTGATCCTCTAACTTCACTTTTCTCAACATTGTGTTGGCTAATTTTAAATCTGCTTCTCTCCATATAAATTTTACTATGCACAAAATGACTTGGTGGGATTTTGATTTGGTGTTGCCTCTTTTTTTAATTTAATTCTCAGAGTTTGAAGGGTATACTCCCATAATATACACAGAGGTTAAAAAATCACCAGTAAAACCCAAAGATTTTGAAGTGGAGCAAAAGTGGGTAATCAGAAACAGGACATGCCTGGCAAAGACCATAGTGATTTCTCATATAAATTTATGGCTCCTGTGCTGTCCCAGTTTCATTTCTAATAGCAGATCAGAGAATTCTGAATGTGAATAATCATTCCACTATTCCAGAACTTAAATCTGCATTGTTGAAATTTTGTTGCATTTGGGTTTTTTAAAATATACAACCTAGGGGAAAATAGAACAATTCAACTCCCTCCTCTATTCCCTTTCCATGTGTCCACCAGCCAGCATTAAATATTTGAGCAAAAACAAAACAAATTGATTGGAATGATTATAATGTTGTCTGGTAAATGAGAGAAAGAAGTGTACTCTGCAGAGTTACAGCAAGCAAAATCTTATTTCCAATAAAAACTTTTGCTTTGCAGACTATTTTAATATGCCCCAGAATGAATAATTATGTTTAAAAAGTGGCAATAAAATTAAAGGAGACAAGAAGGAGGTGCCTGCCATGGAAGCCAGAACTGAAAACTTCTTTTGAAACTGTAAAATATCATTAATCTTTGAGTGAAGTGAAAACAGTCTTCCCTCTATTCTCACATAGACAGCTGCTAATAGTTAGGTAGTTTCAGGAAAAAAAATATTTTGACATGGAAAATGCTAGTACATTTGGGCATGGGCTACTATGTCTAGAATCCAAACTGATTCAATGAGTAAAATATTTTTAATGAATTTAATTTAAAATATTTTAACATCAGTATTTTCAGTGATTCCACAATGCTTGCTTAATTTTATCTTTATCATATTAATAAACTTTGTTTCTCCTCTCATTTAAAAAATTACACATGATGCCAAAGAAATTATCACTCATACCACAAGTAATATTTTATTTTAATTTATCAGTATCCACATGTAAGCTTGCTAAGTTTAACTTGGCTGCTGTTTAAATACCAAATACCAACTACTATTTACAATATATACAGTTGCATTATTGGCTATTTGTTTTTATATAGGGCCATTGGCTTCAAAGGAAATCTATGCCAAAATTAATAGCATTCATGTCTGTGAACACATGATCATTTTTATGGTTTCCCCAAGTGAACCTGAATCATGAATTTTGCCTTCCCAGGACAACTAGACTCAACAAACTTTTAAAATAAAGACATAGGCCATAGCCTTGAGTAGGATCAATTCTTCATAGAACTATTACTCTATTCCCATTGGACAGTGTCTTTCATGTTTACAGAATAACCGCAGTACGGTCATGTTCCACAAAGGCAACTGTATTTTTTATATAGTCTTGAGGTGCTTACTGTCTTGTCAAGGAGGCATCATCCTTTTAATGACTTGTAATGGCAGGCAAGAAAATAATTTGTTATAATATTTTGTTTTTAACTTTCAAAGCAAGATTAATGGAAAATATTAGACACTGTCACTTTTCATTATTAACAAATCAACATGTTGAGTTTCTATTATGTAAAATCTCAACAAGAGGTTTTATTTTGTATTTTCATAGAAAGTAAAGTGTTACCCCTACACAACAAGACTAGTTTGTATGTGTAAACTCAGGTTGGAAGCCAATTTTCAAAATTACGTTTCAGGCTATATTTGAACAATATAAAAAATTTGCTTTATAGATCTAATTGTAAAACACAGTAAACATAAAGCACCTGCTAATGATACAGTGTGACATGGAGTAGGAGTTTAATAAACAAGATTAGTTATTTTGTTAACAAAAGTATTACTTTCCTTTTTTCCTGCCCACATATTTTGTAATTGGTTGTTTATCAAAAGAACTATTCCTTATACCAAATACTCATGTTTCATACTTCAAGAACACAAGTTAGTGACAAACTTCCATGAAAACAAGTCAAAGAAACTTTATGTTCCAAGATCACTGCAAGTTGCAAGCTACCGAATCACCTCAAAACCTTTCACAGAATCATTATCTCTTGTAGAAATTTTCTTATCCTTCTTTCATGGTTCAGCCACAGCAAACTGAGAGGAAGCTGAAACCCACAGGGATACAATGAATGCTCCAACAATATGAAATTACAGGCACTTGGCTAAGAGACCTCATGTGCGAGGTTTCCTTAAAGCACGGGAAGCCATGGTCGTTATTCTCAACACAGACATCCTTCCTCATGGAAGGAGAAATGGAGAGAAATTGAACTGCCTACATTTTATTTTTGTAGTACTCTTTTGTCTTCAAAATAGTTTCCAGTGCCTGTCATTAAAATAAAGAATTGACTATTATATATTCATAATTTTTTATTTGTTTTCTTTTTTGCACTTACATTTCCCCCCATACATAAATATAGCTTTAGTTGCTTCTTTCAAATCAAATTTAACCCTAAATTTTTGTCTCATATCATAGGAAATTTATTAATATGTTCAAGCTATATATTTGCTCAGTTGGTTACACTTTATTCTATATTATTAAACTCTTAAGCATTTACATTATGTAATTTCCTTTATATTTATATGCCAAATAACCAAATATTAAAATAAATATATTGACTTAAATTGATAAAGAATATATTACATAATTATGAGTGTTAGTAGTGTGACTTTGTGATTATTATAATTTTATGTAACTATCTTGTTTAAATCTAAGTTTAAAATATAAGAATACATTTTCATTATTTAACTTGCAGCTTGAATTATTACTTAGACTTCTAAAACCCAACAGCTTGCATAACAACCTTTATTAGCACCCCAGTATTATAGCTATTGTACAAATAAGTATTTACTTTTTAGTGAAAATGAATATGGATCATTTTAATAGTTCCAGAGAAGCTAAACTGAATGGTGGCTGGCATGGTCTATGGGAATGTTGAAGCAAGATCATCTCATGCATCCTGTAAACATGCATCATAACTGTCATATGTAAGACTTTGAACATTTAGTTCAATTTTTGTAAAATTACTATTGTAGCAACATATAGCAATTCCACATATAGCAATTCCCATTTCACATATTGTTTGGGTCATATCATATAATAGATGAAACCATAATTTAAATGGAAATGTTGGACAACTGTTTTTTATTATTATTATTATTTTAATCCCTTCCAGGTGTTTTAAATTATGTTCAGATTTTTATTTCAGAATATCAGAAAGAAAACTCAGCAACACTATCTTTGATGATCGAGGAAACACAATGTTGAATCTTAAAAAATAAAGACCCCCCTCAACCCCTTAAATGAGTAAAATTCTGCCATTAAAAGATATAACATAGATACCTTGGGCAGAGTTTGCTCAGAGTCAAAATAAACCCCAAAGTCAAAATTAATGTCTAAAACTGGAACTATTATAATGCGGTAGAATGCAATAGTGTCTGAAGCACCAATGGATCTTAATGACATCCTGTTCTGGAAGTTTCAGTAAGACTGCATGAGAAAATGTAAAAAATAATAGCACTTTGACAAAGAGTAGATCATTGGTATAATGTGGTGAAGTTCACAGTGTAAAAACAGTTCTAAAACTGCTTATTTTTATCAAGTAAAATCAAGATAAAATCAACACACACCTTTTGTCTTATGAATTTTTTTCTCTTGAGGGATGGGAAGTTCTGGAGTGTTAGCAAAACATCATAACAAACAGATAAACCAACAACTGAAAAGAAAAAAAAATAGTGAGAAGAGATTCCAATTAACACACACCACACATGGAGATGGCTTTATAATCTGAGTCTAGGCAAGTTACAGAAAACTAGAAAAACTGATAACCCTGACAATTCTCAGAAGAGCAAAACAGATTTCATAGTTAGTAAAATGTCTGGTTTTTTATTTCCCAAATAAAATATATTAGTTCTAAATGTTATACCAAAAAAAAAGTGGGGGATTGGGAAGGGGCAGTTTCTAATAGGTGCTATTTTAAAGTGAACTTGGGGGTTTCATTTAATGGTCATAAACTTCAAATATACTTATTCAAGTAAAAGAAATTTGCCTGAGTAACTAAAGGAAAACATCTTTACTAAAAAGTAATACATAGGGATATCTCTAAAAATTTTTAAATGAAAATTTTGATAGAAACATACAATAATTTAAATTTAGAAAAGATTATATATAAATTTCAGAAGACAAAAAAATAGTGTAATTGAAGTCAGTTCAGTAGAGATCAACCTATCGGACAAACATAAAAGCTAAAATGATTGGGAAAAAAGTTAAATTTTGCAACTGTAAAATGGTCTAAAACACATGTAATTGGAATTCCAGAAATAGAGGAATGAGAAAAAAACAAGAGCTTAAATTTTCTAGATTTATTGAATAGCAAATTTATTAATTCTAGATATTCTATAAAAGCTAAATAGAAAAGAGAGAATGATACAAAGGCACTAAAGAAAACCAAAAATAAGTGAAAAGTTTTAAAATAGCAAGAGAAAAAATGACATATTACATAGAAATAACAATATGTGTAATGTTTGACCTTTCATCAGAAGCAATATAGGTTAGACAATATTGGGATAACATATTCTAAGTGTTAAAAGAAAGAATTATTATTCAAGCTATCTCTAGTCAGTGAAACTATCCTTCAAAACTAAAACTAAAGATATTTTTAGATTAAAATAATTGCAAGAAATTAATGCTATCAGAATTGCACTATTTAAATCCTATAGAAAATCCCTTTAAATGAAGAAAAATTGTTACAGGTACTAATTGAGATATATAGGAGATATGAAGCTATACCCCTAAATCTTAGACAATGTTATAAATGATTGCTACCTAATTTTAAATAAAATAAAAATAAATAAAAATGATCAAAATAAAAAACAAATGAGGTTTTATTAACCTTATGTCAATTAAAATACTGCATTCATAATTAAAATACTGCCTGAAAGAAAAAAACAGATCCAGATGACTTGATTGCTGAATGTAATTAAACAATAAAAATTACCAAACCTCTACAAATTCTACCAGGAAACAGATGAAAAAGAAACACTTCCTACCTCATTCTATGAGGCCATATTCCCCAATACAAAAATCAGAAAACAAAACAAAACAACAATCATACAAGGTAAAAACCTATAGATAAATACTCCTTCCTCCTAAGTATAGTTGAAAAAACTTATAATGCCATTATCAAAATTAAGTGTAACACAAAGAATATAAATATGGGAACAAACTATACAAAATATTTGCATTAAGATCGAACACAAATACTGGGGAATTTTCCTAAGAGTAAGGAGGAAATATGAAAAGTGCTATTTTCGTCAGCAAGAAATGATTCTGTTGTTCTTCCACATTCTTAATAACTCCAAAAAGCTGTCAAATATCTGCGTTATAACTATACATGGGGTTGAGAGAAATAAATGTGATACGGTATATCATTTTTTGAAACATCTCATAACCTGAAACAAATGCAAATTTTTTTATATTTAGATATTGTATTCAGAGAAGAATAAGAAAAAGCACAGAATTTAAAATACAGGGTATTTGTGTAAAGACTAGGAGTCTAGACATGAAGCTAAGCTTTCATCTACCGTAACCATCAATGGAGCGCTGAATCAGGTAGTGAAATGGTCAAAACTTTAAGAATCCTCAGGCAGTGTAGAATATGGACTGGACAATTAAAATATGTGGTGATTGCAATAACACAGGCAAGGGAATTGACATGAAGGTATTGTCAGTGAAAATTAATATTTTGAACATTAACAAAATAGAAAGGGACCTTGTATACCGGGGACAAAGAAAGATGTGGTTAGGAGGCTTGCATCCAGATGAAAAATAGGAAAGTAATTTCAAAATAAAACAGAGAAAACAGTATAGGCATTACTTTCTAGAAAAGGATCAGTAAGTTATTTATGACATTTAACTGATCTAACTCCACACCCGCTGAAACTTTCTGCTTTTCTTAAGTACATCATTTAATTTCCCTTAGCTTCTGATGGTTCATTGTTATTTGAAACCGAAAGAAAGAAATTAACAAATATCCAGTATCATCACAGAATTGTTTTATGAAAATGAGGATAAAGAACAATGCAAACATGAATTTTACTGTTGAACTCAAATAGAAGAGCATCTCATCACATGGAGTATTTGTGTGCATGAGGTTTAAATTATCTGCTTTACAGCAATGTTTTCCTATAGTCAAAGTAGATTATCCTCATGTTGCTCTGAGGATCACAGTTCAGGAATCGTCATTTTTTTCTCAGCAAAGAAGACTCTGTTCTTCTACATCTTTTCACTAGAATTAAATAATTACTAATTAAATAATGTCTAAAATGACCCACATTAAGATAAACCCACCTATAAATTAAAGAGGGGAAAGGGAGTAGAGGATCAGAGAAATACATAAAATATTTGAAACATGATGTTGGTGCTGAATCCACCTAGTTTTAATCAGAGAGAGGCAACCTCTTGCTTTCAACTGGGACTCACTCCTAGGGAAGACTTTAGGGAGAAAGTGACACTTAGTTGACTTTTTAAATACTGCAGCTTCTGCCTAATGTTCCCATAACCAAACACACCCCTCCAGGCCACCTCTTGTTTTTCTTTCTCTTACAGCTTCTTCCTTACTCCTCCTGGTTCAGACTCCCTCAGCCTTTCTTCGGTTCTCTCCTCCCAGCAACTAAGAAGTGAGAAACCTTGAAGTGTTTGAAAACTAAAAGTTTCACAGCTACCTTCTCTCCTGCATATTTGTAGCTTCATTTGTAGGAACAAAACTGGAAAATAGCTAATGGTAGATACTTCAGATTTATCATATCGCAAAGCTGATATTTAAGAGAAACCCTTATCAGCAGCTGGGACGTCAGCTCTGGCTGCAGGCAGAGCCTATCATCTTGAGGCTATATACAAGTAATATGAATGAGAGAAATAGCAGCATGGCAACTGGAATTTGACCTTTTGGGGATCGTATTTTCAAAGATCGAAAGAGAGCAGCACCTTATTTTTGTGCAACATACCTATGTCAACACAGACCCCAAACAATGTAATATGATGTGAATGAAATGACTACACAGGGTTTTTCTTGGACTGTGTCCAAAGAACATTAGGTCACAAAAGAGTATCTTTTAAGTATCTCCCAGTGTGTAGATACTTATAATTGAACTGTTGAGAACTGAGAATACTAACTAGTGTTTGCAGCACCATCGTGATCACAAAGTCATTATTAAATTTCTGCTTAAAAAACTCCTGTTTGAGGACACTCTCTTGACAACTGTCCAGAATTCTACCAGAAAACAGTATTCTTTCTCTATATTTAAGGCTAATGAAGATGCCCTGTGACTCCCTAAGAACAGCTTCTGTGGCTGCTTCATTTTATTTTGTCTACAGGGAACTTTGGCCACCTGGATTTCTTTGGCCACCTGGATTTCATCAAAACACTTATGTCTCTGCATGCATTTAAAGGCCTATGCCTAATGGTCAATTAATAAATCAAGATAATACCTAATTTTCCTCCCTTGAGGAGTTTCTACCAGAAACGTTGGCTGAAACATGTGGTTTAAAATTTATTATGCACAAAACACAAGGAACTGGTGGGTGGTCAGTACAATGCAGCGGTCACAATGGAAACCAGAGCAAACTGGAAAGCTCCTTGTGGAAAACTCTACATGCTTCTTGAGAGATAAAAATACAGAAAGACCCCTGTGGGGCAGCGAGATCCTGCAGTAAAAACAAAGTAAATTGAATGGAGCCACAAAGTGGAGCTAGACTTAAAATGTAAACAACAATCTAAGGTAATGGAAGAAAGAAAATATAAAATGTCGTGGAGGTAAATTTGTAAACCATGATGAAAGTAAAGATAAGAAAGTTGACTTGGGTTCATAGATCATTACCCAAGCATAGTTTTACTTGGAGACAAAGACATGAAACACAGTAGTCTTTGTGGACAGTTTCATTTTTCTGTGGATGTTTACCTTCTATCTGTTGATCAGTCCCAGTAAGCATTAGTCCTCTGTCCCTGCCTCGAAGGCTGCTAATGGAAAGAAAGAAGGTATAGGTGCTCTCAGAGCAGTAGAAGCTGCCTCTACTCAGCAGGGTTGCATGCTGGGAAGCTGTGTGGGGCATGCACGGGTATCCCCTGTATTCTGAGGTGTATTCTGACCTGAAACAGCTGGGACCTCCCAGGCTTGTTTCACTTTAATAAAGAAAAGGCCCAGAACAACATTGAGTTCTCTGACCCCTCAAATGTAGTTCTCTCCCCACTTCTTCCTTTCTGTGAAATTCAATTGTTAATCGCTGAGGTTCTAAGGATGTACTTAGCACTTGGCCAGCTTCTGTGGAAAGTTGAAGAGAAACAGAAGATGTGATTCACATCTGTGTTTTTTCCTTGATTACCCTCCTGACCAGAAAGCCCTTCCTGTTGCCTGGCCCTTCCCCAACTTTCCCCATACTTCCTGATGAGGAAGGGTATTTCAAGTGCTAACTTCTCTTCTTTATACTTTGCTGGCCCTACAACAGTGAGAGGGCTGAGCCCATCTCACTCATCCTTGTATCATCCTTGAAGACTGAGAGATGGAACACTGCATCTGTGCATTGCCAGCTCTCTCTAAATATTGGTTAAATTTTACTGCCTGGTCAGGAAAGCAAACTCCAGCCCCATGTAATAACACTACAAAGTAGGTGATAAAATGAATGAACCCTGCAAGAAGATGCAAGCGTTCTAAGTGATACATATCAGCATCATGAAGAAGCATGAGTTCAGCATTGAAAGAAAGTAGGATTGGTGCAAATATGAGATGGGGAAAGGATGCTTATATTTCTAGGTGGACACTATCCTTAAGAAAGTACCATAGTGGAAATACATAGGAATTATGACATGTAGGGCTAGTGTGGCAAATTCTAGGCATAGAAAATAATGATGATACCTAAATTTTATGGAGCATTTCAAAACAGAAAGAAGAAATTATTGATCCAGCTTGGGAAATCTTTTGACTTTTTACAGTGACTTGAAATTACTACATATATGTTACATATTTCCTTTGACCTATTGGTCTATGAAGTAACAAACAGCAACAGCATAACTAACATTTCCCATCTATCAGCACTGTCCTTTGGGTTTTATAGTCTCTGACATTAGTCACAGATTAGTTCCAGCTTATAGTTTGGGAATTTGAGAGTCAGAGAAATCAAATGAGTTAGCTAAAACTACACAATTGGTAAACAATGATTCAAATTTAGATTCTCTGACACTACTTGCAGCTCTGATCAACAGTTCTTTTATCTAGTTAGCTATCGTAGCTTTCAGAGTCTCACAGAATACATAATAAGGATTTACAGCCAAAGAACAGACACGGTTTATAATCCTGGAACATCAAATTTACCCCCCCCCCAAAAAAAAACTATTAGAGATTAAAAATAATGCTAATTTTAAAAATAAATGAGAAATGACAAGAATCTTTGAAAAAAAACTTTAGGGATAATAGCATTTTAAAGAAAAATGTGGAAGTTTCTTCAAAAAAGCTATATATTGTGGATATGTGTTGTTCCTGACTGCTTAGCACCTAGTTACTCCTTTTTTTTTGCTGGTGGGGGGGCAGTAAGGGGTGATATTTACATTTCCCAGTTTTCTACCTCTTTCATTGGCAGCAGTATTTACTACAAAACAATTTGCTAAGAGGAAAGCATAAAGCTAAAGCTTTGCTAATTCAGTTTTCTCTTCCAGGATTTAGAATATTGAAACTAGAGTCAGAAAGGATGGTGGGATCCTGCCTCTTCTAGGGCTGGTGATCCTGATGAAAGCAACAGGGCTTCTGTTGCCTAGCTCTAGCTGCTTCCTGGTTCTTATATTGGTAACTATAATTTCTCTTCTGTGATCTACTCAACATTTTACTGTAAAATCTCTTGCCACTTATATAATCCAGCATCTGTTTATGTTGTTTGCTAATAAAGAACCCTGATGAATATACCCATTCTTCTAGGACATCTAGAATTTGGGTTAGTGGAGTGATTTGTATGTCTCAGGTGTGTGTGCATGTTTGTAATTCAAGAGACACTTTTATGCAGATTAAAATAATAATAATAAAAAGTCCTATATCAAGTTATAAGTCATGTGTAGGAGGTCTTTTGACTTTTCCAGTACTTTAAAAAGTAAAAATATGCAACTGATGAACCTGTTTAGACACTCCTATCTAACTTTCTTGGATCTACTACAGAGCATACAATCCATTTTTTTTGTGTAGTTCACAGATCCATGTTGAATGCACATCAAGCTATCTCAGCAAAAGTCAGCCCTTGCCTACATGATTTACAATCATCCCCCCACAACCCATCTTCCTCACAGCACATCTCACTAGACAGTTTCTGCATACAGTCTTGTTGCCTAGAATTATATAATCTCCAGTGAGAACTGCAGAACCATATTACAGAGAGATTTTAAAATCTTTAATGTAAGCCGGGCTTGGTGGCACACACCTGGAATCCCAGCTACTTGGTCGCTGAGGCTAGGGATCATTTGAGTTGAAGGTTCAAAACAACCCTGAACAACATAACAAGACCTAGTCTCTAAAAAAAAAAATGAAAGTTAAATAAAATACATAAAAATGAAACAAAATCTTTAATGTAGGTATTAAGAGAGTGGAGTGATTGAGTACATCAGTCTTGTGACCTGCTGGAGTACCTTCATTTCCTGTTTGGACAATGGTGTATTTATTATCATTCTCTATTTGTGCCAAGATACCAAAAAACCTGGGAAACTTGCATGCAAACAAAGAGAAGAGTCTTATTCCCAGAGAGCACTAGAAAACCCACACTTGTTTTGAGGACAAGAAGAAAAACCCTAAAGGAGCAGTTCTAATATTTTCCCACAATCATATAAACATACACTATGATCTTCTGTGAATGTTTTGACCAGTCACAGCTATCAATCTCCCCATGGTATCCACACCAGGCTTCTTTCAAGATGAGTGTTCCGACCTCAGCCAATGACTTAGCACTACAAGAGCATTAGATACAGTAATACCTACCTGAGTCCGGTCAGGTGACTTATAACAAGTAACTTGTCTCCAGGACTCTCTATGAGTCTGGCCAAAATTGTCTCAGAATTGTGTTATGATTTATGGTGTGAAACCGTTTATTTTCTTTTTTCTTTTTTTGAGACTGGGTCTAGTCCAGCCTCAGCTTCCCAGGTAGCTGGGATTACAGGCGCCCATCACCACACCCAGCTGCTTTTTTGAGACCAGGTCTCACTATATTGTCTAGGATAGTCTCAAACCTGCGAACTCAAGTGATCCCTAGACTCTTTGCATCCCAGCATTTGGATTACAGGCATGCACACCATGAACAGCTCATTGTCCTCTCTTCTCCTTCAGAGATGTCAAATCTACACTGCAAAATGAAGTTTCTCCCATCTCTCTTTCCAACCTCCCCCATCCTTTCTTACCTGTAACCTTCAGAAACTTATCCCCTGCCTAAACACTCTTGCATTCATAATCCCATTTTGATTTCTACTTCTCAAAAGAAGTAAAACTGATAAACTCTCACTAATATCTTAGTAGGAATTAATAGGTCAGATAGAGTAACTGTTTCCTTGAAAGGTTTAAAACATCTGGCTTTGATAGATGAGAAAACGAATACAATTCTGGAGAAATTGAAGGAGGTCATCTTTACAGTGGTTCAGGAAAGAAAGCTTCAAGTATGGGCAGAGACAATAGAATTTTAGGAGATATACAGTCTTGAGAATAAAAATGAATGTGAAACAAAAATTAGAGAAAAGAAAAACAAAGAATTAGAACCACAAGCTCCAGGGTAGGTAAGATCCTGGCAGGGACATGGTTTGAAGGTGGGGGCATATAGTGATTCAGTTAGTAACTAAACAAATGCTTATGTGTTTTATATATCAGGTCCTTTGACTATTAAAAAAAAAAGTTTCTTTTTCAGTGGAGTTTCAGTACCATGGTAAACTCCTACTTCTCAGTCTGATGAGTGCATAGTTTTAATTTTCACATCTCTCCCTACTTACAGTTAAGATGTTTTTCTCTCCACTGCACTGTTAACAATGCAAAAGTTTGTTTGTCCTTATCTTTCATTTTCTTTCTGATTCAAAGCTAATCTTGAAGTGAGCCTAGTATTTGCATACAAACTTTTTAAAATAGCCATTGAACTTCACCACATCTGCAGTCACCAGTTTAGCACAAGATACAGATCAGAAATCAAATAAACAAATGTGTACCAAATACAACAAGACAAGACACTGAGTCAAAGCTTTCAGTTTTCATCATAAGTTCCTAGAAATATTTATCAAGTGAGAGTCTGGATAAAATGGAAGCTTACACAGTCATGGATAGTAAACCCACCTCTTGGAAAATAAATCAGAGAAAGAAAATAAAGGCTCTGAAGAGTCCTGTAATAAAAAACCATTTCATTTTAATTCATTAACAAAAAGTAAATTTCAATTTAGAAAATTTCTTAGTATTAATTTCTAGAATAGAGAAGAGCATGGAAAATAATAAAGCACATATACTCAATACTGATAGTCAGCATTTATATTTTGTCATCTTTGTTTTAGATCTGTAATCTAAAATCTCCCCTGCCATGTTGCTTTTCATACAGAATTTCCCAAGATGAACACTATATAACAATTGAGAGTTTTATGTTTATGCATGCCTTTATACATTTATGCATTTGAATACCTCTATAAGTAATATGTGCTATTTCTATATTTTAATATTATGTTTAATTCTGTCTTAAAGTGGTGGCATATCAAACATACTCTTGAAACTTCATCTGTTTCTTAATAACTTTTATTCACATATACTGATCTGTTTTGAAGTTTAATTAAGTATAAATTCTATTGATTGAATTCTACATATTCATTTCCCTACTGATTTTTTCCTTCATTTTGGGTATAAACCATGCAGCAAATACACATCCTTCCACTGTCTACTTATGCAATGTGGAAATCACTTAGCTGTGGAATCACTGTATTGTCAGGATGGAATCTTCATTTTTATCTGATATTTAAATGATTTTCTACAGTAATTCTACCAATTCAACTGTCAACTTGGTTATCAACATTTGCCCCCATAATTTTGCTCTGTCTTTTCAGATCTTTTAATCTAAAGCATTTTAAACCATATTTGATATATTACCTGTTGTATCTCATTATTGACTTAATTAGTAGTTCCTTGATGAATGATGAGATTTTCTTTCCTTTGTTTAGACATGTTTTCAGTTTCTTCTCTTACTTGCCAGTTTATAACCAGTTGACAAGAGATGCCAAATATTCATGCTTTCCTGGGATTCTGTGGGCCTATGATAAATGGTGTTAGCAGAAATCATTGCCAGTCTCCCCTGGCATCTCAACTCAACTACAGGGTCTGCTCTTCTCACTGGAAAATGGGCACAGAGATGATTACACTTGGGTCAAATTGAATAAGAAATAGCTGTTCCTTTCTATTCTTTTCCCTCACCAGTATACAGAGGCTTCTGAAACCCAAGAAGATGAAGAGCTCTCCAAGATAAGACAATGGTTCCTGGGGTCACCACATGGAGGAGATTTGGCCAAAAATCAGAAATGCTTCCTTTGGGTTAGTACATGAATGATTAATTAGCTTTTGTATTAATCCAGTGAAATTTGAATTTTTTTTTTAGAGAAGCAAGAAGCAATGCCTTAACTAGCATGAACCCCTTAATTATTTTTCTGCTGTCTTTTGTATCAATATTTACTAATTTTTCTATATCTGATGGATATATAAAGTTTCAAGTATCTTCTCCCAATATGATTTATTTCTCTGCACGCTAAATTATAGCTGTAAGTATAGATTTTTAAATTAAAAATGGGCATTTTAAAACTTTGCCCTTTATATATTATATATCTTCTTGTTTTTTAATAAGTTTTCCTCAAATATCCTAATTTCCCTGATGTTCACATACAAAAAATTTTTAATTTTTTTATTTTTGACAGGATAGTTAATAGTATATGATGTATTACACATCTAATTTCTTCTTTTCCCCTCATGGTTAATTCTTCCAGACTCTTTGATTAAATATCCATTGTTCCCTTATTAATCTGCAATGTATCTTGTAATGTTCATCTAATCTATAATGCAAACTTAAAATACTGAACTAGAAGAGTGAACTGAGAAACTGAAATTTCCTTTCTTCTCTCTATAAACACAGAAATACAAAGATTTTTTAAAAATTATTTTAAAAAATGGTATAGTTTATATTTATGTATGACATCACAGTTTATATATATATATATGTATCATGTTTTTTCTATTCAAGAAAATATTGTGGTAGTACTCCAAATAATTAGTATAGTAAAGATTTTCTAATGACTAAATAAGAGTTTATAAACAAATGTTCATGAACAAGACAAGTGTTCCCAGAACACTGAAAGGTTGCTCTATATATTCTTCAGCTGTTCCCCTACTAATGGGTGTTAGTTTACATTTTGCTTGTTTTCTTGGGAGTAAAACATATTTGTAACAAATAGCTTTGTCCATCTGTCTCTACATGGTGGTGCTCATTGGAATAAGGTTTCAGAATAGGAATGTCTTAGATTGGAGGATGTATTAATTTTTAATATTAGTGTTTCTTGCCAGATTGCCTTCCAAAAGTTTATAGCACATCATATTCCCACTGAAAATATATTTTTCCCTTCATTCCACTGATAGGTCTCATAGTTCTTGTTAAAATTTTCTCATCTAGGGGTACCAAGTGATGTTTCTCTCCTTTTATAAAAAGCATATTTAAGAAACATTACATTTTTAAGTGTTTCCATTTAGATGAAAACTCTATGATTTATTTGCTCCTAAGCTATGCTAGTAGATATTCTATTGGGCTATTGTCTTTTCTTATACAATAGTTCTTTGCATAGCATATAGGCTA
Source organism: Uropsilus gracilis (assembly GCA_004024945.1). Taxonomy (NCBI): domain Eukaryota; kingdom Metazoa; phylum Chordata; class Mammalia; order Eulipotyphla; family Talpidae; genus Uropsilus; species Uropsilus gracilis. The sequence goes on along the minus strand of PVHY01001372.1, from coordinate 100,579 downwards.
TTTAAAGTCTGTATTGAAAATATTTTCCCAATTTTGTCATTACTCCTGATATTACCAGAAACATTTTTGCTATATAAACTTTTAGCTTTGAAACTGTCACATTATTCTGAATTTTCAATATTATGTTTTCCATACACTCTTCTAGATTTCCCTTCAAAATTATTTTTATTTTATATTTTACTCATAAGTATTAATTTCTTACTTAGAAAAATATAATGAAAACATGATTTTTCTTGTGTTTCCAGCCTTTTTGGCCAGTTCCTAGTATGCTCAAAATGGAAGTCATGCTTTAAATCTAGAGGTACCTCACTTGAAAATGGACCTGAAAAACTTTTTTAAAGATTATAAAAGATCATTTTGAAATTATAGTATCTTACTACTTAAAAATAAGTTCAATGCATGTTTCCCTATATTTTGGATATTTTATAGAATGTAACCTAATATATTCTCTTTTATAGAAAAGCAATATAGTTTATTTACTTGTAGTGTGATTACAAGTATTCTTCATTTATCCTTTTTGTCTTACTTGAAATTTACTACTTTAGATTTTTTTTCGTTTCTCTTGCATATTGACTTCACAGGTTGATCAAATTTTTATTTATTTTGTTGTTCACCACCTTGTAGAGTTTCTACTGTGTTTTTGCATTACATCAATCATTTACTTTCTTTGCTCATGTAATCAACAACACATAGTCCAAACATAGGCCCACTGCATTTCAGTTTATCAGGCAAGAACCTCTATTTTTCCCCAAATTCTTTGCGATCTCACATGTGGAGTTTTAGAAAACTTTCACGACCCTTTCTCTTTAACTTCCTTTCCCATCCCAGGAGAACTCTGGAATGTCTCACTCACCCACCCATGCTCCACTCCACCCCAACTCCATGATATAAGTTGGGGAATTTTGCCATATTTTCATCCTCTGGAACAATTATTTTTAAATAGATATTATATGTTGCTTGAAGATTACATATAATTTGCCAAGTAAAACTTTTTGGCATGTGTTTTTTCAGGAACTTTTCTTTTTTGGTTATGAGTGGACTTAAAACTACAAATTCAAATTTTCTTAATAAAAGTGAATATTATGTTTTCCCTGGGAATTGTGAATTTTATCTGTGTTAAAATTTAATAAACATAAAATTTATCATATCATTTTTAATGGTTGTAGATTTTTCTTTACTGTAAACAGTGGTCTCCCTTTTCATACTGTTTATCTTTATTACATTGATCAGAGTCTTATTAACTTTAATAGAATACTTGGTTTTTTATCTATTATTTTTTATTCTTGTCAATATTTTCTTTTTCTACCTGAGATATAATTTTCTGAACTCTGAGTTGTTGACTACTCATTATTTTTTATCTTCTCGTGTTAATATTTGACTATAATTTTATTTGTGAATGCTTCTGTAGTTCCTTGGCTTTTAATCTATTGTTTTTTATTCTTGTCAATATTTTCTTTTTCTACCTGAATTATTATTTTCTGAACTCTGAGTTGTTGACTACTCATTATTTTTTATCTTCTCATGTTAATATTTGACTATAATTTTATTTGTGAATGCTTCTGTAGTTCCATCTTAAATGTTTAATATATCCTATCATTGTTGTTCTGCTCTAGCTTCTAGTTTACTAAATTACACTATGATATTTTCTTAAAAACAAATATTTTGGTTGACTTTTCCTTTTCAAAAAGTAGTTGACCCACAGAAACATTAAAATATATAACTAATTTGATATATATATATACACACATATTTATATGAACACTAAATGTCCTTGAGTAGTTATTTAACAATAAATTATTTAACTGAATGAGCCTATTTTCGATTAATATATTAAGATACAGAGACCATTGTGGTGAAAAATCCCTGTTCTTGAATAAGGTGGCAAAGAGGAATTCTCAAAAATTAATAGGATAGTTACCATCATGGGGTTACTGATGAGCCTGCTGAAATCGTATATTATGCTTCGACTATTGCTTTTGGTCTTAATATCATCAGACCCCATGCTGTCTATGTCTCTGGAAGTTTCTTTTGTAATGTTTCTGAAAGGGGTAGCACTTAAGAAGGATTCAGTCATTGCACAGGAATAATCAGTAATATTTTAATCACTCTCTTGGGGTTCAAGGGCCTCCAGGCTCATTTAATCTTGCACTATTAGAACTACTGAATATTGCCAAGCAGATGCTGGTGTATTACTACTCATGCTTTCTGTATCAAAAAGCAGTGACTCAGCCTATTATTGTAAAGGACTATGGGTGCTTTAGTATTGGGTGTGGCATGATGACAATCATCTGAACTTATTCTCCTAAATTATATTTAGTGTTGTAAACCAATGTTAGCTCAAAAAAAAAATAAATAAAAAGAAAGTAACTCAGTGCTATCAGGTGACTTTTCTTTACCTTGAAAGTATGAACCAGGTTACGTGATTGCATGTGTTTTATTCTTCTCTACTTCCTCGCTGCCTTCCTAGGAGTAGATACAGCAGCAAGGGCTTCAGTGAATTTTATTACTGTACAAGCACTGGGCTGTGGAAAAGAAGCAGAACATATGATAAACAGTGTCATCCCTTGAGAAATTCCTCTTTAGTATTTTTTGGGGTGGCACAGAGAGTGGCAGATATTCCCCACATTGCCTAGTGCTATAGCATCTCTCTTAGCTCATATTCCCTACCTTGGGGGTTCCCTCTCACTCTTTTTCGCAGGTATGCCCTTTACTCTCCCTTTACTCATCAGTCAGCCATACCAGAACTGCACTGTACGTCGTAGCTCCTAATCATGTGTAGCTGTTTAACTTCAAATCATTTAAAATGGAATTAAAAATTTAGTTGTTCATTTCCCTAGATTCATTTGAAGCATCCATCGGTGACATGTGACTAGAAGGTGACCAAGTGGGTCAGCACAATATAAATAGAACATTTCCATCATCACAGAAAGTTCTATTTATTGAACAGGGTTGCACTACAGTATAAGTGACTAATGACAGCTTAAAAATATTTTTCTTCAGGGAGATCTATATTTAGCTGAATTCTACTAAATGGCTCCAGCTCCGATATTAGCCTTTGCTTAAATGAGAGCTTACAAGCATCCAGTCCCTGCACTGCCCAGGAAGCACAACACCACAGTCAGTGGTTTTGGACCTAATTGCACAGTAGAATCACCTGGGAACTGAGAGCCGAAGGGGGGGTGTATAGAGGACAGAAGAGCACTGCCAGCTCTAAAAGGTCTCCGGTGGTTCTGATATTCAGCTGAGTTCCATGGAGCTAAGTGATGGCTAGGCATGGCCTGCTCTGTGAGCTTGCTGACTTTTCTGCTCCTGCTGCTGCCTCCCACAGCTGCCCTTCAACTCCCACCTACCAGGCCTGATCTCCCAGGGACTGGCTTGTAGACTTTCTCTAAAGCAGCTCTGGATCTGGCCTCTCAACCGCAGACTCTGCAGTCTCCTGGCCTTGCCTTTGCTCTCAACAACAGGTTATTCTCTCTCACAGCAATCGATGGTGCTAAGAGTTGCTGTAATTGAGGTGATAAAGAAATTTCAATTATATAGAGCATAGGATTAGAAGCAAATTTAAGAGAGAAACCAGAGATCATTGAACAAAGTCTCTCTTATTCAGAAAACATTCATTTCCTGATATCCAAATGAAAATGAAGGGTAGTGAGAGATTTTTCATCTAGTCAGAGAACCATGGAGAAATGGTTGATAACACCTAATTGAAGCCACTGCTAAGGTAAAGAAGTCGTGAGATTCAGGCCACCTAGACACAGCATCCCGGAGGCAGACCCGGCCAGAAAACAGCACTGATCTCAGCCAGCAGTAGCATGGTCCAGTATCTGCTGTCTCTCCTCAAAGAAACATTTCTTTAAAGCAAAACTGAGTAATTTGAAATCCATGTGTAGAGTAAATGAGTTGTCATGAAAAACCAATGAGATTTTCACACACTTCTGTCATAGGTCTCTATGGTCAGCACCTGTGATGTGGCTCACTTCCCATGACTGGGCATACCTGCAGGGCCCAATAGGTATGTGTGTGTGAGTGTGTGTACACCTGGGTCTAGAAGGGAGGGCATAAAAGGATAGCAACTTGCTGGGGGAAGGGAGGCCTCAGAGAAGCTTAAGTGACTGTTACCCTGTTGACTATTTCCCCCTGTTCCCTATTGAAAAAATATCCTGTGAAGATAATGCTAAGGGCCCTGATACTGTTCTTTAAGCTGCTTGAACCAATAAGAACCTACTAGATTGGGTTATCTGCGAAACACCATGGAACAAAGTACTTTCATCCAAAGCAATATTCAACCATCCGAATGGCTTTAAAAAAATGTACTGGAATTGAGAACAAATCCAAGTTTTGTGGGTCCCCAATCTGATAGTTGTAGGATTCTCTTGAGGGAGAAGGATAGAAAAACAATTTTTTAAGAGACTAGGGCTTGCTATGTAGCCCAGGTAGTCTCAAACCCATGGACTCAAGTGATCCCCAGCCTCAGCCTCCCAGGTAGCTGGGATTACAGGTGCATGCCACCACACCCAACTATTAAAAAAATAGGAAATAACTACAGTTTCCAAACTATTAAAATTATTCCTATTAAAAAAAACAGGAAATAGCTTCAGTTTCCAAAACCTGATACCGGAAAGTAATTTATTAACTACTAATAATTTATTAACTTCTCATATCTCACAATGCTTTGTTACTGTAAACATTAAATATATATATATATATGTAGTTTACTGTGCCTTACAACTGTGAGGGTATTCTATAACAAGAAAGAAAATTCAGTTGTTTCACTATCATGAGAGACTGAAATATTACTTAATATTTATAGAAAGATTTCCATTAGAGAAAACTTTCCATTACAAAACGTATGATTGATGTCATATAAATTTTTAGGATGCTTGTAAAACCTGGGGATTCTAGCAAGTTTTGTTTTTCATATGCAGTCATAAGATTTCTTTAAAATTTTGTCTAGTGACTTATTTTAGCAGCTTATTGAATCGCTAACACTTGTTAACCAGTCGGCCATTGATGTGCTTTAAGTGATGTATTATTAGTTTATGTTACCTCTGCTAATGTCAGGTGTCATATAAACATCCCAATCTGAGTAGATTTATCATTGGTTGTAGCAAAGAATGTCAGAGCCCCTGCAATTATCTTTGCAGGACGTTTAGTAACAAACTGCCAAGAAACAGTCATTTAACTTGAGTTTCTCAAGTTCTCTCTGCTTTCCTCTGCACAACTTTCTTCCACATGTTCTTTCCTCCCCTCCCCCAAATGACATCATCCTTTTAGTGCATCCTCCTAGGCCCAGGTGTGCCCCTTAGGCATGTGCACACCTGCTAGGCCAGATGTGTATGTTCATGGTAAGCAGCAATACCTCAAGTGCCAGTCATAGAGGCTAATGGTGGAGCAGATGAAAAAAATCATAACTCATTTATCCAACAGACTGAAAATGACATAAACAGGTCTTACTAACTCTACACTAAATGTATCAAGTCAGCTCTCTCTTAGTTAATTTCAAAAATGATATTGTCACATCTGCTCTATCTGACTGAGGGGTGTCTGAGTGACTTTAAGTTGGAGTGGAAAGAAAGAGAATTCAAGAGAATCCTTGTCCAATAAAGCTTACTTTTGCAAATTTTACAAGAATATGAACAGGTGAAGATATCATAGGTTTCTACTCAGAGCCAAGGGTGGTGCATGTTAATTTAAATCCCACAGCTTAAATTTTACCAACTTCCTGGTGAGTCCTCTGCTTGATGTGAGATGCCTGGGTTTGAATCTAGGCTGTGTAATCTTTCACAAACCACCTAATTTCTAGCTCTCAGTTTCCTCATTTATGGTCAATAATAAGTGGATGACAACAGAATGAGTTTTTATACATAAACAACAATGCTTAGAAATTACAGACATACAAAGAATCTCAGTACTTTAGCAGTAAATTTTAAAAATTTATTAATCTTTTTGTTGTTTACATACTCATGCATATAACTATATATATATGTATATATGCATATATTCATCATCGCATTTCCCTGGGCTCTCTCTCCACCTCATCACCCTCGAGAGCCCTCCTCTCATTCTTGCTGTGTTCCTCCCTTCCAAGTTTCCCCCTACCCCAGCTCCTCCCTAGAAGCCTGACCACAACCCTTCCCCCACTGTCAGCTTATTTTGGGTTTTTCCTGGTCTCTTGTTATTCCTATTTCCCATGTATAGGTGAGATCATGTGGTTTCTGTCTCTTTCTGACTTATTTCTGTAGTCAGTAAATTAATATGTTGCTTGTCTATAAGGTATTCTTAACTTTTCAAAACCTTTATTATAATACACTTTATCTGATGCTTTCAATACCTACATGGTGTAGTTATTCTTGTTTCCACTTTTCAGATAAGAAAATCTAGAACCCAGAGTTGAAGCAAAGTACCTCCCGGTGGGTCTTTTTGGATTACTTTTCTTGTTGTTACAGTTATAACTTACATACTTATTCATTTCTTCCTTGAAGCACAATCTTTAGTAGTGAGATCAAGATCTTGCTTGATTCTAAATCCCCAGTGCTGTCTCTGGCTAATCAACACCGATGTTCTTGGTAGGTCTGCAATTCTTTATGGCATCACCTGGCTTCCTGTATAAACTGCAGACCTGCTCAAGAGACAGAAATGTTTCTCTAAACAGAGCAATGGTAAGAACTGTTTACAATTTTCATTGTTTTCTTTAAAGAATGAGCCCTCTTACATCATGGGGAAAACATAAATCTTCTGACCAAATTAAAGTTCGAGAAATTTTTTTTTTAATTCTTCATTTTAACTGAAACTAGTTAAAGTTTCTCACTAGTTAAACTAACTGAAGAGAGACAGAAGTCTCTGTGCTAGAGCTGGGCCCATCTTCTCTCTTATTGGCCTTTTTCTAGTTGGAATTTCCTTTGGAAATCATCTAGTATAGATAGTCTTCCTCCCCAGTCTACTATTCTTAGAGCATGATTATTGGTTGTAATTTCTTGCCAGATTGTAAGTTACTTATAATGTTTTCCACCATCAAAAATGCCGTTTTGATTTATTTTTAATGGGCTTGTTGATGATTCCCACTGGAAATCTTTTCTTATGGCATTTATAGCTACACAGTTTTTTTCACAGATTATATAAGTCTTCTGGGTAATAGAGTCTACAAGATATATGACTTTGACTTGATCTCTGATTTTTACTCTATTCCCTGCAGGTCAGTCTATGGGATAGCCAAACGAACCTCTTCTCCCTTTCAGAAAATGCTGCAGCTGAATCCACCACAAATTGAAATAAAAAGTAAAACTGGGAAGTACTTTGCAATAATCATTGTTCTCAGTTCATTTCAAACTAGTCCCACTTCAACTTTGTAGCACTTCAGTTGTCTGGAAAAAATACATATTGAACTGGGTTCTTTTGAGACCTATGCAAATTCAATTTTTTTAAGTGTGGGTTTTCTCTGTATTTAAAAAAAAAGTATCCTTTTGAAAAAGTTCATGTAGTTTTGAAATCAGGAGACAAGAAAAATACTTTTTGACTTTAACTTGAACACCTATCTCTGCCTGCTTCTTTTACGAAGTAGGCTCCAAGCAGTTTACATTAGCAATTGCCTTTAACTTGAACTGAATACACCTATGTCTGCTTCTCTCCCTAGGAAGCTGGCTACAAACTGTTTACTAGCATTTTCACTGGTTACCTTTTTTTTTTTAATTTTTAAAAATTTTTATTTTTGCATATTTTACAATATACGATTCACTGTTTACCTTTACCACTGATATGCAAAAGCCAGTCAACTTCTTCTCAGCTCCCCAGCTCCAAAAACTGCAGAAGAAAAAAAACTTAAAAACTACAGTTTAGACTTTAGACTAGATTGACTCCATTTACCCTTTTTTTAAACTCGTGGGTTTTTTCCACCATCCCCAGCCCTCTCGACCAAAATTTCAAGTTAAAGCAAGACTGACAGTGAAGACCAATTTATTTTTAACAAAGTGATTTCCTAATTACTACAAAAGAAACATGTAAGTAAAACTTAGACTACTTTAACATCTAAAACCTTTCTCAGCATTGTCCAAAGTCCTTTCCCAGATTACCCCAAAATTTTCAGTCTCTCAGTTCTGATCATCTCACCAATGTCAGCCAGTCAGAGTTCAATCCGCGTGTTTGAAGACATCTTTTTTTGGCGCGCTCCTTTGGCGTGCTTCAGCTCTTCCATGCCATCTTCTGCTTGCCGTATAGGAGTAGAAGAAACTTTACTGTTCCAGACCAAGCAAAGTTCACTTTTTTTTCAGGCCTACCTTTTGCACGGCCTCTTCCAGACACAAGTTAAACTCAGCAAAACAAACTCCAACACAGAGTTAAAATCTGCAAACTTCTTAACTCCAGTTAGCACACATGCGGCTAGCTGGGGCCTGTCAGAGGTGGCCCTAGGCCTTGGCCACACATGGCCACACTCACATGGTTCACATCTCCATCTTAAAAAATAGCCAAAACCAAACCTAAATCTCCATTTCCATTCCCATCTTTCTCTTTTCCTTTCTTTTTTTCTCCCTTTATTTCAAACCTCTTTATATATTCTGTTTTCCCGCCTTCCAAAAACAGCTCCAAAATCATTACATCACAAAAAAAAAAAAAAAAACCCTAAACTGTTTCACTGCTTCCTCCCTCCTGTATCTCCCTAAAAAATTTTTTTCAACTAAGGTCATTCTCACATTTTAGCATACCTTCCTTAAAATCTGCAATCTTAAACAGGAGACAATGACACCCAGGGGGTAGTGCCCCCTAACAGTTTCTCGAACTGAACAATGATAAAAGTAAATACACTAGTGCTTTCCAACAGAGGGATTGTGTGACACTAATGATGGAACTTAGGGACCAGGTTAAGTAAAATAAATCAGACATACAAAGACATTTGCTTTCACTTATATGTAAAATCTAAAACAAAGACACAAAACCTTAACTCCCTAGATACAGAGAACACTGTGGGGGGGGGGAGGGGTGTAGAAGAAAAGTGAAGGGAATCAGAGGGCATATGCTTCCAATATAAAATAAGGGCATATAAAGTGCATATGGTGACTAGTCAATAATACTCTATTTTATACTTTAACACTGCTGAGAATAGATATTAAAAGTTCTAATTATGAGAAAGAAAATGTAATTTATAGATCTGCATGTAGAGCAGAGTCCAATTTATTAATTCTTCAAGAATCAGATCATACCCTCCTTTTATCATGTTTTATTTTCCACAGAAAACTGGCAGGGCATTATGTTATTTATCTGATATTTAAGATGTGAATATTAATAAAAAATATGAATTTTTTAATCTGGATAATGTCACTGACTGGGATGAAGAATTAACAGCAATAACAAAAATGTTGCTAGCAAAAATATCTACATCATTTTTGTATCTTCAGACTTTTTGAATTTTTATCATATTCTTCATTGAAGTCTGTGTGACAGTCTCTGTGAAAGGCCTAAAAATAAAGGAAATCTAATTACCTTCCTTCTTTTTTTATTTTTTTTATTTTTTTTAATTTATTTATCTATATTTCACATCATTTCAATCCCTGGGGGGTCACCCACCACCTCCCCCTCCCGCCCGCTCCAGATGGTCCCCATTCTCCTCTTGTGCAGTTTCATTTGGTTGATCATATATTAGTGAAACCATTTGGTTTCTGTCCCTTTCCATCTGGCTCGTTTCTGCTAGAATGATTTCTTCTAGGTACATCCAGGTTTCCATAAATTCATCAAATTTGTCATTTTTAATTGCTGAGTAATATTCCATTGTGTATATGTACCACATTTTTTTCATCCAGTCATCTGTTTTGGGGCATTTAGGTTGCTTCCA